>CAWUFW010016890.1:0-288201 GCA_963921515.1 Calotriton arnoldi
GCCAGCGCAAACAACGCCGATGAGAATCGACACGGCAGAAGCCATGGCGCCCACGTCCCTGCACAGAAACCATCCGCTGACAAAAACAATCGCACACAACATGGCCAACAATTCCACACAGCAAGGCACGCACAAATACACAAGCACAGTACACATCCCGAAAACACCCCCTGGACAAACAAAAACTACAAAGGCCAGAACCCCAGACACAACACACCTGAAAACAACAGACCATGAGGACACACCCACATAGGTAAGTACAAAAGCAGCACTCCCACAGACCACAACCCCTTGCAACATTGCAAACTAGAGAGGAGAGGAGAGGACACAGTGACACAGCAAGGACAGCAGCACACCACAGAAACGCACACATCACACCACCACCACCACCACCACCACCACCAAACACCGGCACCACAAACCCCCTGCACAGTACACAACACACACCGCACCAGCACCACAAACACCATGGCACCACAAAGAATGCCCAAGTTCACGCCCATTGAGCTGACGGTCATGGTCGACGAGATCATCAAGGTGCACCCACAAATCTATGGGAACATGGTCCAGCACACACCACTAGCCACCAGAAACAGAATGTGGAACCGGATCGTAGACCAGGTCAATGCAGTCGGGACCCTGCCCAGGAACAGAGTCGAAATAAACAAACGGTGGAATGACGTCAAGAGCCTGGTCAAGAAGAAGGAGACCAAGAACAGAGAGCTGGCAGCCGTCACTGGCGGAGGGAATCCCGCGCTCTTCAAGACCTTCAAAGCGTGGGAGGAGAAGGTGCGAGTCATCATACATCCCGAGATCCTCGCCGGATTAGCAGGGGAGTGGAGGCTGGTAAGTACAAACTAATGTATACCAGCACACCGCTATGTACTCACATGCACTACCACCATGCCACAGCTCCCAGGGACAAACACCCCCATGTCCAGCACACAATACACAACACATCACACACACATGCAACAGACACCACCACACACAGCCCAAACAGAACAACTGTAAGATGCGTGGGGACATGTGTACACTCAGCCAGCCACGTAACCACCAACAGGTCCCCAAATATGCCAGAAGCGCCACAACAAGCACCCACCACACCCATGTGTCCGCCACAGCTGCACTAACCGACAAGTAACAGGTAAGTGGCAGGAACACAAAGTGCAGTGGGTGGGAGGGTGGACAGCCCAAGTACAACACACACCAGGCCCCTAGTCCCACAGCACAGCAAGGAGGAGCATCCCCCACACCCCACAGCCACGTGTCAGCCACCGCAGTGCACAACGACAGCCGAAAGGTAGACATCACGGTCCACAGCAATCGGTGTCAGTGGGTGTCCAGCCACCACCACGACCCACAACACCCCCCACCCCCACAGACCTGCAACATGGAGCACCCCCGCTTAGAACCATGTGGCATCCAGTACAGTGCACGCCCGAACAACCTGCAGGTGGGAAACTGGACAGGGCTGGATTACTGGAGGCATGAGGACCGTAACACGACCAACACATGGGACATGTCACGTAGCAGACGAACACGCAACACCGCCCACCGTCACGAACAAGTGAACAATGTGCACACGGACATGAACCACAGACTCACACCTCACATGACCCATCATCACAGACACAGCAACACCCAAGGAGCCACGTCTGCATGCACAAGCCACACTGAATATAGTACCACACGACAGCCACTGTGCAACTCATCACACACAACCGAAACACCATTGAAGTCCTGTCCATGTAGCCCCTACTGCCTGTCAACCACACACCCCACAACTACGCCTATGTAAGACAAACAACACTAGACGCAACAGAGCGGAACAACATAAATGCACACGAACACCACTGAACCCATCAAACACACAGACACACCATGCACATACAACATACCATCCATCCCATCCGTCAGCCCCAGTCTCATGAAAGGCATGTCATCCGCACAGCTGCCACACATACAGCAGTCACGCTAAGATACATGCCCATGACCAACCATGTGCCAGAAGTCAATGAAGCGCACGCCACACTGTGAGCAACAACACACAACATGGGCCACACCCCCCCGAGCACTGCAGTGATGCACATGGCACAGGGCAGCACGCACACCAAGGAGGTGGGACAACTGCAATACGTTGGCTGGCACACAACCAACACTCACTCATAACGATGCGTCCAATGCCATGTCCAGTAATCACAACAGACAGCAAATATGCAGGCCATGTCAGGCATGCACACACCTCAGACCATGCACTGTCATGCTGCCACAACACATGTCACGTTCGGCACCCATGGCTCACAGCATGTACCCCAAAAGCATATTCCCTCCCAAATGCGAATCTGGGGCATGGCCCCCATGTTGCCATATGCGTTCCTAAGCGTTCCATTTGAACCCCAAAAGCATATTCCATCCCAAATGCGAATCTGGGGCATGGCCCCCATGTTGCCATATGCGTTCCTAAGCGTTCCATTTGAACCCCAAAAGCATATTCCATCCCAAATGCGAATCTGGGGCATGGCCCCATGTTGCCATATGCGTTCCTAAGCGTTCCATTTGAACCCCAAAAGCATATTCCCTCCCAAATGCGAATCTGGGGCATGGCCCCCATGTTGCCATATGCGTTCCTAAGCGTTCCATTTGAACCCCAAAAGCAAAGTACAAACCAGACCCAGGATGGGCCAGGAGCCCGCATACACCAGAGTCACAATAAGTAGGGGCACAGCAACACACCCATCGGCATGGCCAATCCGTCCCATGCCACATGTGCACAGCACACAGTCCCATTGCCAAGCACACACAACTACAAATGGTACAGCCACACACACGCCTCCGGGAAACCCATGTACGAGATTGCACGAACTGTTAATGTCAGACGACAAATACATACTTCGCAAGGTGCAACACAATAACAAATCTCATTCTCTCCACAGGTGACGAACTGCTGGATGCTGGGGATGGAGCCAGCAGCCAGCACAGACAGCCTATAAGCCCCAACGAGGACACACGGATGTGGAGGATCTGTCCTCCTCTTCGGACACGGACCACCAAGCAGGCCCATCTGGTGTGGCAGGGCCCAGCCGCTCCCCAGGACCCCTCCTACCCACCAACCCATCATCCAGGGCTGGTGAACATTCCCAGCCCCCTGCTGCCACTGTCGTTGCGGCCACACCCACGGTCATTGCGGCCACACCCACGGTCATTGCGGCCACACCCACGGTCATTGCGGCCACTACCACTGCCGCAACCGCCACCATCGCCGCACCGACCACCACCGCCGCCACCACCACCACGTCTTCGCTGGCACCAGCCCCAGCGCAGGTGGTGGCCCGGCCGACTGGATCCACCCTGGGAGCCACAGCGAGGACCGTGGTGAGCAATGTGGCTAGTGGGCAGGCCGGTGGCAGCAGGACTGGTAGGAGGAGCAGGGTCAGGGAAACGCCAGCCTCCCCTGGGAGCCATGCCCTGCCTCAAATGGCCAGAGTCATTGGGGCCTATGAAGAGGCCCAAGGACAATGGGCCAGGTCAGCTACAGACACGCGTGAGGTGCTGGGGGTGCTGAGGTCCATGGACGCCCGTATGGGCCAACTCGTGGACCTCATGGGCCAGCTGGTGTTGGCGGTGAGGTCACAGCCAGGGACAGCAGCTCCCCCTCCGCCACCACCTGCCGGGGCGCAGGGTCGAGCAGCAGTGTCCAGTTCCCCTGCGTCCACAGCCAGTGAGCACACCTCAACCACCAGCATGTCGCAAGCAGGCACCCCCCCTCGCAAACGTGGAAGGGGCCGTCCGAAGTGGAAACAGATCTCCCGGGAGGACTTCGCACGCTCCAGACGCAAGTGAGGCAGCCAGCCAGCCTTCCTTGACCACCCACTGCATTGACTTGGACTACGATCCCACTCCACACAGCCATCTGGATGGCATGTGTGTGTTGGACTATGGACATAGAACCAGTGGGTACACCCTGAGCATCACGCAGCCATGACCGACAGCTCATTGTCACTGCACGCACCACTTTTGTCATCACCTTACACACAATCACATGTCACAGTTTGAAATAAATGCACCTCTTACACAAACTGCTGTTTGTGCCCTGTGTTTTATTTGTACGGAATACAACGGCCACCTTGGGCGGAAAGGCACCTGATGCGTGGCATGGCAATGGAACCGGAGGGCCTGTAGGGACCTAGGGGTGGGAGACAGAACAGGAGCACATTCAATGAGTGTGTCACACACCCATCACACAGTACATGTCAACAACTACAAGCAATGTACACACATCGCACAGAGCAATAGGGCACAATGCCACAGCCACCAACAGTGGCATACTACCCTGGCCATGGAGCGTTGACACACAGCACGCAGTGAACAAACGGCCACCCTGACACAGCACACACACACCTGCACAGATACAGCCACATCAGCCGTCGTACATGGACACTCACCGTCAAGTGAAGTAGTGGGCGATGAGCTGCTGCCGCACATTACCAGCTTCCTCCTCTCCGCTGTCCTCCTCACTCGAGCTGTCCTGGTCTGCGGGCTGGGGCCCTGGTTGATCTCCGTCATCCACGATGAGGGGGATCTGCTTCCGAATGGCCAGATTGTGCAGCATGCAGCACGCCACCACTATCTGGCACACCTTCTGTGGGGAGTACGCCAGCGCACCCCCGGTGCGGTCCAGGCACCTGAACCTGGACTTGAGGAGGCCAAAGGTACGCTCGACCACACGTCTGGTCCTCCCATGTGCCTCATTGTAGCGATCGTCTGCTGGGGTGCGAGGATTCCTCAATGGACTGAGCAGCCATGCCCCATTCGGGTACGCAGAGTCACCTGGGTGTGAGGGACACAGAGAACCGTTGCTATTCCAACTGGACAGGGGACAGCATCGCACAACCAGCACGCTACACCACTCCACATACTCACCGACAATACAGCCACGATCCTGTTGCAGATTGGACATCAGTCGTGGCAAGATGCTGTTGCGCATTATGTGTGCGTCATGGGCCGAGCCTGGGAACTTTGCACACACGTGGGTGATCACCATGTCCGCAAGGCACACCACTTGCACATTCAGGGAGTGCGTGTGCTTCCTGTTGCGGTACAGGTGCTCAGTGGCCTGTGGTGGAACAAGGCCAACATGTGTGCAGTCAATGGCTCCAACGACGTGTGGGATTCTGCCAAGGGCATAGAATGCACCCTTCACTGCCGCCAATTCACGAGCCCTGGGGAAGCGGATGTACCTGTTTCGGTACAGCATCATGGCTGCCAGTACATCCCTCAGCACCTTGCTGAACATGGGCTGGGACATCCCTCCTCCACTGCCCACTGTGTGCTGGAATGACCCAGTGGCGAAGAAATGCATGGCGGCCATCACCTTAGCCGTGGGGGTGACAGCTGTCGGATACACCCTGCGGGGACGGAGATGGGGTTCTAACATGGCACACAGTCGATGCAGGGTTGGCCTGTCCAGCCGAAACTTCCTAATGACCTCTGTATCGTCCATGTCCGCCAGCAATTGGTATGGGCGGTCAATGTTCGGTCTCCGCCTAGGGAAAATGGCAGTGGACACATGTCAAAGCAACACAACACATAGCAATTTCGCATACACATCACTGACATGACTGAGCAAGCACATGAGCCACAGCCCAGCTGTCAAGCTGGGACGGCACGGCCACAATACACTTACACAGGTCTCCCAACAATGGCAATGGCTAGTGATACAGACCACTGCCATGTGCATGCACATGGGGATCTAGGCCCCAATGACTTGCGGGGCGTGCTGATGGGGACTGACTGCATATTCGTCAAGCGGCAACGCCACGGCAACATGAATGTCTGCTGAGCATGGAACTGCTTCCGAGGCTGGATGAGTATGGCACACGACGACGACGATGTGGGCACAGGCTGAGCGGCCAAAACAAGTGGGACCTGTGGCACGAGGGGATATGAGACAGTAGTAGGTGTCAGCACTGCACCCTATGTACAGCACTGTACGGATCACACCTCCCGAAACATTGACAGGTGTCCACATTGACAGCCCCATGCCAAGACGGCTGTGTGCTTGCAGTCACACGTCACAGGTGAGAGGTTACATTGCACGTGCCAGGTGGCAGACGTACATAGTGGGAACTGGCATGTGTGTGCATGTGTCTCCTGTTCAGGATCCACCAGATGGGCGCTGACTCTGTACTGACCATTGGACACAGCATGTTCCGTGGAAGGCTTGTGTGTGGGATGGTGGCACTGGATGTGCCTCCGTTGGGTGGGGGGCCATGCACAGGGCGGGTACGTCGATGATTGCGCATTGTTGGTCACGGTGGGTGCACCCACTAAGATGTGTTGCCCTGTGTTCAATTCCTATGTCCGCATGATGATGGACTGTAGATGTGGGCAGACTACACATTGGTCGATGTGCTGTCTATATGCATGTGCCTTCACACCAGGCACAGCTGCCCCTGCACATGTGACCCCTGCTGGACTCGCTGCTGGGTCTGTGGAGCTGATGCACCTTCTGTGCGTGGGGCGGACAGCTCTCCTCACTTCCCTCATTGCGCATGTCATGACTTTGCCACAGGTGACATGGATCATGGAGGGCCCACATGTACGCGTGGGTAGGCTACACATGATTGTTCACTGGTCGCCACCCCCAGTCAGTGTTTCGAATGGGAAGGTTGTCGTGCTGGTGGTATGTTCGATGTGGCGGATGGGCGGGCCTAGGTGCGGGCTTACATTCCGGACATGGGGGGTAGTTGGATTGGCGACTAGTTGCAGTACACACGGGACACGTCTCTTCCTTTCCACATCTTGGTCATCCCTTGTACTCACTGACAGTGATACAGTCATCTTCGCCCCAGCCCTCATGTCCTCCCCTCGCTCCCCCAATATGCATGTGCACCTGCGAGGCTAGCGCTTGCACAGGCAGCCCCAAGCTCGCACCAGAGAGGGCAAGGAGTGTATGTGTGGGTCCAGTTGCACGAGTGGGCTGTCTCAGGGTATGATGTGTTGCGGGACGCCGTCCACCTGCGTGGTGCCCCAAATGGAGACCCGGCCTGCATGGACTATGCATCACAGTCTTCGCCTTCCGGATCCGCCACCTGCGACACCCAGTGGCTGTGGCTGCCCTTGCGGCCATGCCGCGTCCGTCTGTGACTGATGGCCCACACATTCACTCTTTGGCCTCTCTGTGGAGGGCTCGGGGGTGGTGGCGCACGCGCTTGCACTTAGTCGCAATGGCATGTGGCGTGGTTGGTATAATGGGCAATGGATGGGATGGTGCGAGCCACCTCCCGTGACGTCAGTGCTGCTCGTGCTGTGGTGCGTCCCCCTACACTTCCATTTGACTTGTGCCATGCTAGACGTTGAGGTTCTATTGCCTGCGTGATATGACCAGGAGGAGCGCGAGGAGACCTCTCACACACCATGCTCCACTGCCATCCCGTGCCCTGTATCGCCTGTGCGGATTGACTATGTTGGGGTTACACCTGGTCGACTGGGGCTGTGTGTGCCTTGTCAAGGGGCATGGCGGGCGCACAACAGGATCCAGCTTGTCCACAGAGGGTGGGCTGAGGTGCGCCTGGTACCGCTTTGTACGTGTGCCCGGCTGCTGTGCACACACGTGTTCACTCCCCCCGACAGGTGTCCTCTCACAATGCCCAGGGAAGCGGTGGTGTACTGTTCATGACCCCTCCCAACACGGCGTGCTCCAACTTGGCATGTGCGCATCTACCCGTCACACCCACCCACCTGAGCACTGCGTCCATACGACTTCACACGACACATGTGTGTCTTCCACAGTTGTGCTACTCATTTGCGTTGACATCCAATACCAGTGGACTACATGGTCATGTCACGACTGCCGTGTACTTCACATACTCTCATCCTCTCTCATTCGTACTTGTGAAATGAGTCAGCGGAGACAGTTTTGGTTTCAAACATTATATTGAGTCTTCTGTCCTCTGTGATGCAGTATAGTGGACACTACTGGCAGCGGAATACATGTTGAGGATATACTGAGCATGATTGCAAATGGGATAGGGTGTGGGGTTACATGTGATTGGCTGTTGCATGTGGGATGTGGGCTTCAGAGTTACATCTGCTTGGCCAAGGCTGTGCTAATGTACATTTACGTATAGCTGCGGAGCTGCGGACTTTGACACAGACGGTATACATGTAGCCTACCAGACCGCTTGGCATCATGGGCACAGTCCATCTCAGTTCCATGTGACAGGTTGTCTGCGGTTGTTCCTCATGCACGCGTGCATGTGAGATGACATCAGGGCATGTGCTTGCGTGCATGCAGCGGCGTGCCACTTGTTGTTGCAATGTGGTGGTTACTGGACATGTCACAGTCACTGGGGTCGTGTTGTTGTTGTATGCACTTGTCGTCCATGCAAAGGTCCTGGTATGGGATTCCCGGGGTGGGGGTGGGAGGGGTGCAGCACCCACAGACTCCAGGCGACCTATTCATGTCCACTGAGCGGTGTGTGTGTCCATGGGCGCTGGATCCATGTCGTGTCCTGGTTGTTCGTGCAGTTCCGTCCATGTGGGTGCGATACACAGACCCCATGCCACTGCCTCCCACGATGCATGCGGTGTTCCTGGATGTGATGGGGAACAGTGTGCATGTCCCGGTCATATCCGATGTCATGGCGATGTCGTTGATGGTGTGGTTACAGTTGCCGGTCGTTTGGTATGGCTGTTGTGGTGGTGACTGGCCAGTCCGTGCGGAAGCTAAGCATGGGTGTGGGGTTGGACATCATAGGTCAATCGGGGAACCTGCGTTGTGCTCCGACGAATTTACAGGTTGTCAGGTATGCGATGCCGTCCAGCAGGGCTTCCATGTCATTGGTGGTGTACATGTTTGCCAGCCAATGTAGCGGATGGTGGCTGTCAAGGTGTTGTTCGTAAGTTGTCCCTTGGAGGACCATGATGGGGCATGCTGGGTGACATTCGATGTAGCTGTTCTCGATGATCCGTCGTGTGGAGGCACAGTGGTCCCATTTCAGTGCGGGTGCGATGTTGGCCACATACGCCATGCCCCCATAGGCAGAGCAGGCCCTGTCGTGTGCGTCCAGAGGGAGGAGTAGTGGTAGCAGGTCCGCCTTTAGACATGCCGGGTTGGAGAGGCATATCTCCACGGGATGCTGGTAGGGACACCTCCGACAGTAGAAGACGGGCATGACGCAGCTGAACAATGTGATGCGGTAAGTCAGTCGGTAACTTACGTTCAGCAGGGACAGGAGATCGCATCCCAATATATGTAACAGGTTGGTTTTGTACAGCTTGAGCTGTCCGGCGTAGTTGGGTAGGTGTGTTGCGGTTGCCATTTCGCAGCGGTGCGTTGTGGTGGCGTGCTCCGGCTGTGTGTGCAGTCTGCAATGTGCACGCTCCGAGGTTGCTGTGAGCTCTGTGTAGTCGTAGGGAGACAGGACTTGTGTTCTGTTGGCTTGTTTGGAGGACACGGGCCCTCATCCCACATGCTTCTCAGACAGTTCAAGGTCAGTGATGTGTGACTCCTTCCAATTAACTTGCATGTGGCCGACATGGGGGAGTGTTTTCTTCTTTCTTCCCCGTCCGTTGTGTGCTTCTGTGATATGCGCTATCTGCCCTGTGGTCGGTCTCCTCGGCATGCCTGTGTTGGTCTATTCTTGGACAATGGCTGTATTCACCGGCTTCTGTCGTAGGGCTGTGGTTTCGGAGTTGGAATGGAAGGTCATTCAGTGCTGTCTGCTCTCCCTTGTGTGGGCGGCAGGCTGCCTTTCCGCTCTGCGTTGGGCCTTGTGTGTGAATGTTATTCTTGGGCCACCTGTTGTCGGTCCCCGGGCTCTTTGGTGTTCCGTTTTATATGTCTTGTTCATATGTGCAGGGTGGTATGGGTGTTTCAGTGTGGTACTGGCGTTCCTCTTCCCGAAGGGGCCCTGCTTCTCCTAGTTGGTGTTGCCGCCGCTGTGTGCTACGCCATGTTTGTTACACTGGGGTGTGTCCTGCTGTTGCGTGACTTCACTGACATGTGTGCGTCGGTTGTGTGGCGTTGGGTGTTGTCCGTGAATTGGGCGTTGGGGACATGTCTGTGGCAGGCCTGTCACGTGTCATGTGCGTTCGGGGTGGGGCTGATGTGTGTGCTGCTTGGTTGTGTCCCTGTGTCTGTGTGCGACGCATGCATGGCGCTGCGGTTGGCCTCTGCGTTGTGCGCATGTGTGGCGGCGTCATCGCCGCTTTGGGGCCGTGACGGGGTCGTTGGTTCCTAGTCCCAGGTGGTGTGTACACATGTGTTACGCGATGTTACGATTTGGCCTGTGTGTCATATGTGGATGCAATGGTGGATGTGTAGTGTACACGCGCTGGTGGGGGTTGTCCGCTTTTCCGCCCTTGCACTGTGTGCGCTGTTTGCGTGCACTTGTTGTGTGTGTGCCTACCTGCGTCTCCGCGGTACGTTGCGTCCTTGGTGGTGCATCAGCAGGAGCATGGGGAGGGCCTGCAGTGCTGGATTCATGCTCGGGGAGCCGCTTCTTCGTTGTCCGTGCTCGGCGTCCGTGTTACCGCTTCGGTTTGTCGTACGGTATCTCTTGGCCGTGGGAGCCGTTTGTTTGCGGCATCGTAATTTATACGCCGGGCGGGACGTGTTTCGTCGGACGGTGTGTGTCAATTGGGCTGCGCCGCTACGTGTACGGACGCACTTTGATGGCGGACGGTGTTGCTGGCTTGCCGGCGGTGTTTGGCCTACTTTTCGCATCGTAATTGGGCGGGCGTGTGGACTGCTGCGTGCCGGCGGTAACTGGTGGTTTTTGCATCCGCCAGCACGGCGGTTGTGCTTCCGCCCGCCATCGTAATGAGCCCCTAAGTAAGTATATGTATTATATATTATATGTATATGTTTAATTAAAGTTTTATTTAATTATATATGTTACATATTAATTTTAAAAATTATAAAATATTTTTAACTATGTTTATTTTAATTATAAGTATTATTTAGTTTATTTTACATATTATTTTTAACAACAAAAAACCCGATATTTTTGATAACGATATTTTTGACATCGATATTGTTTTTTCGATATTTTTGTACTTACCATGTTGTAGATAGGATTTCGATATTATTGACAGCGATATTTTTGTTGCGATTTTTTTGTAGGTCGATTTTTTGACCTTCGATATTTTGTCAGTGATCCGCGCTTTGCATGTTAAATAACTGGTGGCCACCATGACTCAAACGAGTGTGTTTGAGTTATTCACATGGGCAAAGCACGACATCCACAGTCAACATGAGGCCAACGCATGAGACCTCTCTATAACCCACAGATATAGACAGATTATTCTGTCAAACATGTACATGTGGCAGTATGACATTGTCATGGGCACGTTTTCCCACACTTGCCGCAACAAGATGCATGTTGTGATCGATACGCAGCTGCTGAAATTAAGTTAAATGTGGATATATTTGTATTCACTGTGACTTATGTTTGTCTCTATATGTTTGTCTCCCACTCCTGTTGTTGTTGTTTTTTTCCATCAGGTAATAACAGGAACACGATTGAGATGTTCCCATGAGCGCTATGACGCACTCACACCTTAATAGAGGTATCATAGGAATATAGGGTGTTTTTTTCCCTGCTCCTATTTTTATTCACTAATTCACACTGCATGGTCCTGACGAAGCGCACTAGGATCCATTAGGGACCTTCTTTCCAGCGCGAAACATGTCGACCAAGTTTCACATTCACAACAAACACGGGTACTGAGAGCAGCAGAGCAATACCTCGACCTCTACCATATTTGTTACTAGAGGTGCCTCATCTCCCCTGGATAATTCTTTTACATTTACCTCTCGGACCTACGAATAAAAATTTACTTCAGGGTACCGGTGGGGTAATTTTAATACACTTGCACCAATCCCTTTTAGGCCCACACACCCACATGCACAACTGCGGCGTCTCCTAAAAGATCTCTGATAAAGAGCCCTCTTGCGGGGCCCGTGGAGGACAGCAGCGCCACCCCCACGAGGAGCAAACGCCCGATGATGAAGCATGACACTCGCAAGAGTGTGTGAGGGCACTAATTTCTAAAGGAGAAATTCCCCCATCTTCATCAGGTTGGAACCACACATAGAGACCACTGTCTATTTTCTTTTCTATGTAACCAAGTAGGTTATTGCCTTCTGCTTAGGAACTGTTACCAATCACAATGAAATTGAAACTACATGTAATACTGTTACTAGGTTTCAGAAGGTCTACATGTTTCAAGCCCTACCCCAAGGCTGTTCATCAGGACCAAGGATGGCTACTCCCAGATACGACTCCTGTGCAATTCCTTCAGCTGCAAAACTATTGCATGTCAAGAAAGGTAAATATACATACAGCACTGTGTGGTGGTATGTCTGAAAGATCTGGAATTACAAAATGTGAAAGTTAGTCCACCAGGATTAGCTGGCTGTTTCTCAAAGTCTGTTCAGATGTATAGAACAGTAAGGTACATTGTATTCAATTCTTAATAAACATCATCTTCGTGGTGCAACCGAAAATTATACACTTATCACACTCATGCACTCAACATAAATATAATTGACAAAGGACTGAAAATAATAATTGTCGAGGACATGAAACTGAAATAAAAATGAAAATAAAAGTAAAATGCACCACATACATGTATTGTGGCAAAAACCGGCACCATGAGTTCAAACGGGGAAAGGGACGCCTGTGGTCACACACTGTGAGGATGGAAAAAATGTGGGTAAAATGGGTAAGAGATCCCGTAATCTAAGAAAAATGCCAAAATGCGTCAATAGCAACCGATGGAATGCGGCTATGCTGTACTTAAAACTTCAAGGCTACTCCCTTGCTTATTCACCTAGGGTAGCCTGTCCGTGGCTCTAACAGTGCCAACGGGCTTGCTCACAATCAATTTAGCCAAATGCAGAGAACACGCATCGGTGTGCTCCTGTGGCTGAATACTGGGCCGTTAACCTCTTAAAATGGCCACCGGAGGATGGAACCACTTCCTGGTTCTCATTTACCTGTAGATAGAGTGCCGGCGTTCATGTAAGGCTGGTCTTGCTTTAGGACTAGAAAGCTCACTTTCGCAAATGGCCACCTGTCAAAGGGAAACACTTCCTGGTTGTCGGTGCTTATAAGAAATACAGAAAAAATGGAAGTTTAATGTGATGCTAAAGAGAGAGAGATGGACAATAATATTTATGGAGAAATTGGAGGCAGTATCATGTTATGAAGCTTTTCAAAAAATGAGAAAAATCTCAGTGTTTGGGAAATGAGCTTGTAAAACTGGGACCCCCTACGTGGTCTATCTACATATTAGAGTGAGATGCGAAAGCATTTTTCTGACGTAAATTGACCCCTAGGTATATTTTCATTAAGGCCATCGATATTTGTCATAAATATAAACACCCAACGTTACTCTTTTTCAAAAAGTTGGGATTCCAGCTTAACTTGTTCAAGGACTCCCCAACTGTAGTCCATTACAGTATGCTTGTGTTCAATGTAATGGACTGACAATCTGTTAGTTGCTCGTCCACACCTCAGGTTACTGCAGTGTTCACTGATCCTGGTTTTGATTTTGCTTGTGGTCACTATATAATGAAGATTGCACAGACATGTTATCATGTACACTACTCATTGGGAGTTGAAATTGGAAAAGTGTCTTAGGTCCCAAGTAGTGCCATTGTCAAAGGTGATTGTTTTTGTAACATGAGTAAGGGGACAAATGCTACATTTTCCACTCGGGTAGTGTCCCTCAAACAGGGTAACAACCCCTTAAGGATCCCCTCTGTCCTGAGTTTTACGTGGGCGTGTGTGAACTAGCCTATTCTGTAGACTGCATAACCATCTGTGTGAGAACATGGGTTTGGGTAGCTGTAAAACACCGCTATTCAATATGCACCAGTTTTTGTTAATGGTTTTGCTCACTTGGTTGCCAGATATACTGAAGGTTGTGATGCAAATTGGTCTCTCTTCCTTTTCTTTAAGAGGTGTGATCTCTAGTAGTGCTTCCCTGTTGTTGCTCCAAGCATGTTTCATGGCACGTAAAATGATTCTAGGGGGGTAGTTTCTTGCCTCCAGTTTAGAGGCCAAATAGTCTGCCTGAGTTTTGTACTTACTCACTCTTGTATAATTTCATCTTAATCTCAGAAATTGTCCAAACGGTTCATTCTCCCTGAGATGTCGAGGTGAAAACTGTCAAAAAGGAGTAGACAGTTTTTTGCTGTGGTTTTTTTTAGAGTAATTGTCCTGAGAGTCCCTTCTTTAGGGATGATGTTAGGATCAAGGAAATTCAATTCTTTCTTTCTCAAGGTTTATGTGAATTTCAGAAACTGATTCTGTCTATTCAGCCACTCAATGAAATCAATAGCTGTGGCTTCAATCCCCTGCCAGATAAACAATATGTTGAAAATGTATTGCTTCCACATTCTTATGTTTTGGTGATATGGGTTCTGGGGGCATAAGATTTTGTGTGTCTCTAGGCAGTAAACATAGAGCCTAGCAATGTTTGGTGCAAAGGTACTACCTATACTGGTCCCATATTTTTGCAAGTATAGGGTGTCCTCAAATTTGGAAAAAAAGTTTGGTTTAGTTTCCACTTGCAACATTCCATCACTACATTTCTCGGGATCTGATATTCCCAATCAACCTCAAAGAGCACGTCTTCAATTATGTTAAAAGTCTCAGTGTGTGGAAGACTGGTATAGAGGCTTTCTAAATCTAAGCCCATGAGTAAATGATTTTAAAGGGTCAAAAACAGTGTCATTTAGTAACCGTAATATGACTTTGGTATCCTTGAGATATGTATCTGTATTGTGAATAATAGGTCTTAAAAGCGCATCAGCGAACCTGGATAGGGGTTCGAGGTTGGAGCTTTCAAACCCCCCACTCCTAGTTTTGACATCTATTCATCTAATATAGTCATCTATAAGTGCACCCACATACCTCGTAGGTCATAGCATGCCCCGTTCCATAGCGGAATGGGAAGGACCTATTGATGAAGCATGCCACCAAGGGGTAACCCTGGTAGGTGAGGGTTATCCAAAGAAAACATTCTGCTTTCCAAACTAGATGTGGATGTCTAGTCCTAGTTTTGACTGATGTGCTCAATTTGTTTGTTGGTCTCCCAGCCAATAGCATCATCATCAGCAACAGAGGAATCGGACCCAACCTCTGCAGTGGCTTGGTTTGAAGTGGTGAGGCTTAAGTCAAGTGTAGAAGTGAAGGCAACCAAGGTTGAGCAAGTGGCAGCACCAATGACCATTCAGAGGATAGTCTAAGACTATCTAGATGACTCAAAAGAGATCTACCTGAATCAAAACCCATTGATCTATTGGTATGGTGAAATGAGCCAATGATTAGAGCTCAGCGGCTGGCAATAAAGTATCTGGCTTGTCCGGTAGCCAGTGTGACTTCTGAGCACAAGTTCGGCGCAGCTGGCACAGCTGGTGCAGCTGTGACAGTCACACGGACCAGTCTCTGGCCTCACAATGAGGAGAGATTGACCATGATAAAAATTAACCAACTCTTCCTACCACAAAATTACACTGTTGCTGAAACAGCACAGGAGGAGGGCGATAGTTAAGACTCAAGTGTGTTAGCTGACCAACGTCTGGTCGAACCCCCTTATCTTGAAGACAAACTCTACTTCCCTGACTAAGTAGGCCAGAACAGAACTTTCATACATTATCGTCAAACTGCTTTGAAAAAAAGAAAAAGGAAAAAAAAGGGATATGGAAGAACATTTATATAGTTGATGTCTGACTTACGCAGCCCCGCCATCTATTCACATGTATGGAGTAGAGTTTGACCAGTGTACACAGAAGAAGCTTCCCCATTCGCTTAAAGGACATGAAGACAATGTTTTCCATCCCCATACTTCTTTTTTTCATTCCCTATCTGGGCTGCCAGTAAAGATTATTAATTATACAAGACTGCCATTGTTTGTTGCTTCCATAGGAAAAGAGATGATAAAGTAGACAAATGTGCACCATGCTTGGAACAGGTAACTATTGCACCAATGAGTGATATATCTAGTGAACTATGATTTGTGTGATGGCTGGGAGGGTGTTGTTCAACTAATTTGTAAACTTGATTTGTAATGTTTGGTGCCCGATTGATGACTCTTCCTTTCTTTCACACTTCACTATAATTGCTTGAATGGTCCACTCATTTCCTGTACTTCTTTTTTTCCAAGTTCTTTAGAGACCAGTCAGTTTAGTTAACAAAACTACAGAAAATGCTCAAATTCGTTTGCTCTTCTTATTTATCAACGCTATAGGTCCAGCTCTCTTGATCTAATTTGGGACGGGACTCAGAGTCAGGACGGGACTACCTCAACAGCCAGACAAAGAAACAATGCCTATCTATTTCAATAGGAAACAACATGACTCAAAAACGGCTATTCTGTCCTGTAGACTGGAGATAGGTGTGTTGATTTGGGAAATGCCTAGCAGTGTGCTGGCTGTGATCTGGGGGGACTATCACTGAACACATATCTCATGATGGACACACTCAGCTAAATGCTATGAAAATTGACATTTGTGAGATTGATCAGCCAGGTACATGCAACTACTTGTTTGGGATTGGTGTTAAAAGATTGTTCTCACTTCTCAGTTAATCACACATGACTGCACCAGCCTATGTTCTGCCTCTTGGTCCTCATCCACCATGAAGCTTACCTTCTCCTTGACTCTATTGTAGTGACATTTACATATTTTTGCATTCAACAGGCGTTCTCTTTTTCTACATGTAAGCTCTATAACACTCCTGCTTACCGCACTGGTTCAGTCTTGCACTCAAGAAGGACATTCCAAGAAGAAGACTGCAGATGTACCATCCATTGTGGCATTGATATACAGTGTCATTGTTTGTTTCTTAACAATAACAATTTGTAGAACTGTATGGGTCCTCCCTATTTTGTATTTTTCAAACCTAGGTACCAGAACAATTGTAAAGCTTGGGACCCTGGGGCTAAAGGAATGTTTGCAATGCATTTAGTAACTCAACTGTGTCATTCCTTGAGTTCCTCCCACAACAGATATGATGATGATGTGCTGCTCATCAACTTGATGAATGTTGTGTTTGTCTTTGTCTCACTTTTCCCCAACTCACCATTCCCATCCATTCATCAAAATTCTAAACCTCTTCCCCCAGGTTGCGTGATCTATTGAGGTGTGACTTAAGAATTTACACCATAAATGGATCACACACTTGGTGGGGCGGGTGTGGTGAAAGTGACGGCAGATCACTTTTACAGAATCTTCTTAACTAAACAATAGCCCATGCCAGCCCTACTTTCCCACCAAGGCATAAAAGGGACATCATCATCATAGTGCAAAGTCTTAGGAGAATGTCAGTTCCATGATAGGTAGTACTAGTGTGCACTAAGTTGCTGATTCAGAAAGGTAAAGTTAGACTTTTGGTCTAAGTCTACTCTTGTAGTGTAACTGTACTCCCAGTAACTTTATGAGTACTAACTTTATGAGCAGAACCTAACTAGTAGTAATAGTAATCCTTTTAAAGTAATGAGTTAGTTACTACTCATAAAGTTACTACTCCTAAAGTTACTGATGGAAAAGTTACTAGTTGTAAATTTACACTGCAAGAATAAAGTAACACCAAAAGTGTAACTTACTTTATCTCTGTGAATCAGGCCTTGTGCTGCTCACAAAATCTATATAACATGGAGTAACCTAATCTTCTCCTGAGTCCTGAGTCCTGACTTGAGGTTTTTGTAAGTTTAGTTTAAAGGTTTTTTTCAAAATAAATGTAATAGTTACTAGTCCCCCAGATTGCTGTGAAGTTACTACTGCTAGTGGCTGTTTGTAATATTACTTTTTTGTCATCGTGGTCTGGCTTAAGTCTTTGATTACCTATTAACTCTGTGTTTTCTTTCAGTCTAGTTGCCTGGGATGGATAATCCTTCTGAATAATCCTACAGATGGAATTCACCTCATTCGAAATAGATAGGAGTGGTACCTCACTTTGTGATGTCTTCCCTGTTGGCGCTAGCCCACTACTACCACCAGCATTAAGAAGGTCCTTTGTGAAACCCTGTAATGAGGTTTGGGATGATAGAGAGTGGTAGCAGACATTGCTTAATCTTTTCAGGTAAGAAAGACTAGTTAATAACTTAGGGCCTCATAACAATGACGGTGGGACTGCCACTGACAGCCCGTCGATGGCGGTTCCACCGACATCGTACTGATGATTCCCGCCCGCCACATTAGTATTGCGGGCGGATGGGTGGTGGTCGGAGAGACTGACCACCATAGATCCGACTGGCTCAAGGAGCCCGTCGGACTGTCGGAGGGATCTTGAATCCCCACAATAGTTTAGGGACTATGATGTCCCTTCCCGCCGGCCGTTTCATGGCGGTTTACCCGCAGTGAAAAGGCTGGGGGAAAGGAACACTGAGGGCCCGTAGTGTGCCCCACTTCCCCCCTCTGCCCTCAGTTCCGGGTTTTGGGGGGCACCCCTACATGTCCCTGCACCATGTGGCAGGCACCGCCTGCTACATAGTGGATGGATATGTACAGGTTGCATTTTTTGTACTGCGGCGTGAGCTGCAGCCCGCGGCACCCGCCCCAATACAATGCAGGCGGTCACATTGTAATCCTTATGGCGGGACCACCGACGGCTAGCTGTTCGGTCCATTCCCGAAGGGATGGCGGTTGGACGGAAGTCCGACTGCCATCCTAATCAGGCCGTAAGTACTAAAGTTGATCTTAGGAAGGAGAGATAGATAAGATTGAGATTTTTGTGTATGTTGTTAGCAAACACCATTAGTGGTCAAAATTTGCTGAGGGGAGGACAAGGGCAGTAACTAAACTAACTAGTATACAGTTTAATTGATAGGTGGCTCAGTGCTGCAAAACCTCATCAAGCAATAAAGTGAAACAGAATTAGCCACTTTCTGTTTCTAGTGCCACTCTGGTGGCGGGGTGTAATGATTGCAGGAAGAGGCAAGAAACCTACTGAAGAATAAATACATAGTATGGGACTTCTGGCAGGGAAAGTCTAGGGGGAAAACAGTAAAATGTGTAACAATTTTAAAGGACAGCTGCTTGTCACAAAACCACAATGTTATGCTACGCTAACTAGCAATGAAAAGACAAATAGTGACAAAAAAACTAAAGTCCATTTATTACTTTTTACATTCGAAACACGCCCTCCCCAACAACAATTGGCCCTCTACCCTCCCCAGCAAACAAATAATGTCTATTTCACCCTTTCCTCAACTTCCCTACCCACCCTTTCCACCCAAAGCAGGCTCACAAACCTCCCTGTTTCCCCAACTTCCCCTCCCACCCTCCCCACCCACAAAAGGCTATCCCACCAAAACAAATGTTCAATAAAAAAGTGCTTTGAGGGCACCCAGATCAGTTTTAATGTTAGCCAGCTTCTGCTGCCCGCTCCTGAGCAGAGCCACCTCGCCCCTGAGAAGTGCCAGCTCGTATGGCACACAGTGGAGGAGGTGGTTGGATAATGACAAGGAGGGGGGCTGTTGGTGTTCCAGGTGGCAGTAGACCCCGGCTGCAGGTGATGGCAGCACTGGTGTTCTTGTGGCTGGGTGGGAGGCAGGCCTGGCTGACAAGTCAAGGAACTGGAGGCCCATGCCTCCCCCTCTTCCTCCTCTACCTCCAAGGCCACCAGCCAGTGATATTCAACTTCCAAAGCCTCCAATTGTTGGTGCTGCAGCCAGGTTATCTCCTGCAGGGAAGGTTGCTGGCAAGCAGCAGGAGTAGCTATATCAAGAAAGTAAAAACAAAAACACGAATTGTGATGCTCATTGCAAACACTTGTTTATACTGTGTACAGTGGCACAGTACCATAACATTGCTGGTCCGCTAGGGCCACTGGAATTTAATTTGGATGTGATGATTAGACACAGGGCCAGGTTTTTCCATCACATGCATCACATAAGGGAATAGAACTGACTGCAAGGAATTAAGTCAGAACAGCAACATAATCAAAAAGTGATTTTAGTTTAAAGAATGTCATAGTGAAACTGAATAGACACTTTCTGTGTGTTAATAAATGAATTTGCTGCTATTAATGTATAAGGCGTATATATGCTGCACAATTAATACTTGACTATGCTACATTAACAGAGCCCTGCTGGTGAGTCTGCTCTTTACAGCATGGTTTTGGGGCAGCTGTAGCAAGTTATGTTATTAACTTATAATTCCAATGGCCCTGCTCTTCTCTGACTCCCTCTTCAAATCTACCCCTTAGTTCAAACTTAGGGGCTGATGAAGTTAGGTAGATGGGATACTCCTTTATACACATGGGGGATAATGGATATCCTCCATCGTATGACAGTAGACAGTACATAAAATATAAATGATGCACTGTAGTACACCGAATGTGATATATATTTTATTCGTCATGTTTGTCACAGAGTATCCCAGCTGTCAAACTCTAAATCATGCACTTAATCACACATTCTACCCTGGCCTCTATCACAAAATATTTTCATCAAATAACTTCACTTGGCAGTCATGTAAGTTAGGCCACATGGAGGTAAGTTATAGGGACTGGGCTAGGTAGAGGTTCAGCTATGGGAGGGTTGATTATCACTGATCATATACCACGCTTTTGCTTAGTAACATTGGTTGACGGTAGGAAAAAATTGGAATCGTAAATATGTAAAGGAAGCCAGGAAATATTAGTCACTAGGGCAGAAAAATGTGACACATGCCGAGATAGAATTTACATTTTTGGATAGGCTGGGACAGAAAGAAAGTGAACTGAAGTACTAGTAGGTGACTGAGAAAACAAACCTTGTCTTTGGTTTGTATGCGTTGCAGACTTTGTCGTGCCCAATTAATTGCCCATTAAATCAGCCCAAGCCAGCATGTGGCTAGCTCACACTGGAACAGAATCCTGGCAATATCATTCACTTGACGTGCACTCTACTCCTACGTTCCTACATCCTCCCTGTCAGGCTGGCACCATGCACCACTACTCTTATCAAGGGTTTGTGTTGTTCTTGCGTCTTAGGATTGTTTTTGTGCAGACAGGTATTTCTTCCTCCACAAAACAATCCAGGTTGCCATAACGTGTCACCCTTGCACCATGTCCCTGTCATTCGGCTTACAGTAAAAACCATGCGTTTGTTGCGCACCATCATTATATGTTGGCCTTAGCCTTAGTACCCCAAACCTGACAAGGTAACAAATGGAATGTGCAACCTCAGAACATGACAAGCCTGACATGACATGACAAGCCTGACTCCCCAAGGAAATCATGGTAACAGACTAGAACCTTTTTATTTGGGTACTCATGCATATCCAAAGAGATACACAAGATGACGTTTCAATATTTATTGAAGCATTGTGATTCTTGAGTAAAATACGTGTGCTACAATAATCAATAGGAGGAAACAGAATAACGTGATTAGCATCATGAGGGTGGTGAAGAAGATAAACAGTACAACCATTGTGCTGTTTACAGAGAATATATGCAAGCATATAAATACTGTTATACTTTGTTCCTACCTAGTACTGGCTATCTTAGTGTGCCTAGGGTGGGTGAATCTGCCAGATCCCTGTAGGGTGATCTAACTCCCCCGTTACCTGTGGGTAAGTATCATCAGGGTGCAAATCTTCGTAGAGAGCTGGGCATCATCTCTCGCAAGAGGTAACCAGGAATCAGCTGGGCTAGGATTCCGGCATGTGGTAGCCTCTCGGTGCCAGTGAAATGTTCCTCTAACTAAACAAGGGAGTGATGTCATTTATATAATATATATAATAATAAACATCACCCAAGTTGCCATGCAGAAGTCCCAGTCAAGCCACCATTGTTGAATCTATTGTGATAGCTCAGTCGTCAAATGGACAATAACAAACAACATTGCTCAGCTGTAAGTTGTCACCACCCAGAGTGTTGTGTCTCCATGTAACATGGGTCGGGCCCATTGAACTCTTTGGTGTTGTCAAGAAAACCTGCCTGACATCCATTAGTATCTAACGGTCACACTAACCATCCCTCCTGATTGGTTCATGAAGAATTGTATGTTCCATTGCGAAGCATGTTGTCTAATGTTTCCTCCATGTAGTTTGTGAATCGTTCAGGCCTGGGCATAGTTCGCGGAGTTTTGCTACGCGGAACTCCGCGAAGTTACAGAAAAACTCTGCGAAGTTCCGCGAGTGCCGGAGTGCTGTGCAAACTGCAGTTTGTGCTGGTATTTCTGCCGCTCGGTTAGAAATTCTACCTGAGCGGCAGCTAGCGCTCACGAACTTACCGGTTGTGATCGGGAACTTACCGTTCGCGATCGCGAGCGGGGAAAAAACTCCGCTGCACATCGCGAAGCGGAGTTTTCTGCACTCTGCAAGCTCCGCGGAGTGCGGAGTGCAGAAAACTCCGCTAACGGAGCAAAGTTCACCACCCAGGCCTAGAATCGTTGCCAATTCGCAAATTGTGCAAATGTGGGACTATTTTGTGCTTTTAATTCTTTTATCTTGGCCAGACCAAGACAGGATGTTTACTGTACAGTTTTGTTCAGGAAAACCATTTGGTGTGGTATAAGGCATGCTCTAAATAAAACTTAAGTCCACTGAACCTGCTAATCTCTAGTTTCCCATATAGATTTTAAATCAACATTGCCCTTCCAAAATTCAAACCCGTGTACAGACAGCTGGGAAATGAAAGATGCAGAATAAATCAGCTTGGTGCCAGTGAGAATAGTGAGTTTGTTTATAATAATTGGACTGTGGGTCAGCTGGATTGTGACCAGAAAATATACAAACTTCTTTGCAAATGCATTTGAGCTACCCTGTTGTGGTGTAGGGCTGTTTTCCCATTGAGTGTAATTAAATAGTGCACATGGAGTCCTTGCTCTATGCAAACAATTGTAACTATATGGTGAAAGCAGAACATTTCATCAAAATTGGAGCTACTATCATACATTTCTTAAGTATTAAAAACAGTAGAATGCTGTAGAATGTCCAGCATTTCATTTATTGTATCAATGTCCCAATCATCTGAGGTAGTACTAGGAGTGATAATATCCTGTAAAGAAATTCTAAATATATATGAAATCTGTAGAGTTTCAGTCAGTCCAAATATATCATATGATACCTTATCTCAAGCAATTCCATAAGGAACCAGAACAGCCAAAATGTTTGCCAGGGAAAGGTCTCTTCGCACTTTGTGTGATGAAAAATGAGGTGTTTAAACCACGTTCATCAGCTCAGCATAATGTCCATTCATAAGCATAAAAAAGATAGTCACGAAGCCAATCAAGATTAAGAGTAAAAGTGATGCAATTATAATCCAAATGTATATCCATGGAGAAATAAAGTATGCCTTTTTCAGCCAAATATAAAATTCATGCAGTCTAGCTTTGGGCGGTAGACGTGGGTCAGACGAATCCAAAGAGAAGTCATCAAAGTCGATGAAGTAGCCAAAGGCAGTTCAGTCTATTTTAGGCAGCCCTAGAGGCTTTGTAGAGCTGGGAGTTGTTGACTCGAATGGTGGTACATTGGGGTATATTTGTCTGTTTGCAGAAGTGAAATCTGTGTTTGCGTACATGTTGATTGTATGGCATTTATTGATGTAACAGGTAGAAGTGATACTTCAGTGTTAGCCATCACCAGCCGGGGAGAAGAAGCTTGCTCATCGATTAAAGCTTCCAACAGGACAAGGATGTATTTATAAGACCCATCTGATTGTAAGTGTCCACAGTGGTCCAAATAAACACAGGCCAGAGGCTTGTCTGAGATCAATAGAGGTGTCTGTGGTGGGTGAGCTATGGTGGAGCCCTTCATCTGCTGACAGATCTCACATTTTAGGACGAAGTCCTTGTTCTTTTGTAAAGAGCTAGTACTAGTAGCATTTCTGCAATAGTGAAATTGTAGCTGCCACCCCTACGTGATCAGATGCTAGGCCCTCATGTGCTGCTAGGGTGAACCCTAACCTGCGATCTGAGTTTGGTATTACTCAATCCTCCACTCCAGAAATCTGTGTAAATGGTATGTTTATCACATTTAACTGGTAGGAGTATTTAGTTGGAAAGCCTTTCACAAAGTGGGTTCCATCGCATGCAGCATTGACAGCCGTCATGATGTCTCCATGTATCCACGTACTAGAACAAGTAATTGCAGCAACTGCAGAAGTTTGCACTGTTACATTTGCAGCTTCATCAGCCATGGAATTCCCTATAACGTGTATTCCTACATGCTGATGACTCGAGTGTATCACATAAGTCAGAGGCAAACATGCTTTTAGTTTAGCCACCTGTCCCTAAAGCTTCTTGTGTTTTATATTGTACCCTTTGGAATATCTGAATCCATTCTGGCTCCAGTAGTGCAAGTACTCATTGTAAGACTGGACACAATAGTACGAATCACACACAATTAGTGTGGAGAATCCGGGATCCGTATTCTCAAGTACCAGAATGAAAGCTTTTGGTTCAGCCAGCTGCGCAGTCACCAAGTGACTGCGTGTAGGTTTTATGAGGTTGCAATTCTCCATCCTGCATTCGACCCTTAACTGCTGCGCTTTGTCCAGATGACAGGCTGTGCAGAGCCATCAGTATAGATGATGTAATCATACTGATCTAGAGGCATAACTTCATTAGGCAGAGGATATTCATGTTCGTATTGCAGATGCCCGTGTTTGAAGTGTAGAGTAAAATATGTAATCTACATCTGTTGCTTTAATGAGTTGGCCTATTGTATCCATCGTGGATGTAAAGCTTTTTAGGAATGCTGGTGTTAGACCTGTCAGCCCTAGGGTGGTCTTGCCCTGTTTTTTTTCCTTTTGCGCCTCATTTTTGCCACCGTATTTTTACTGGACCTAGGTCTCCGGGCGCCTTACCACTGCTAACCAGTGCTGAGGTGCAGGTGCTCTCTCACTCAAGATGGCTGCCACAGGCCCCTGCTACTGCAGAGGGGCCTTGCACACATACACACTAGTAGCCAGGGTCAGGCTGGGACATAGGGATACAGTATCCATTCCGTCCCCGCCTCTGGCCCACATAGCCAGACATGGTGGAAGGTTCCAGAACCTTCCGGGCTGTGGGAGGAGTTATGTTTTGCCGCCTTTAGGAGGGTCACCTGACCTAGGGGTATAAGAGGCTTGGAGGGAAATCTTTTAGTCAGTTGGGGCACCACTGATCCTGGGAGAACCTCTGCCGGAGTACAGGCTGTAGGGCCTAGGGGGGAGACCTACACTACTGCTGCTGACAAGGCTTAGGCACTGCTGTAGTAAGCTAGCTGAGGAACGCCCACCACCCACTGACCTTGCCCAGCGTGAGGGGACCCAGGGAACCACCTTCAGCGTGCTGGGAAGTAACATCAAGCACTCCCAGAACCACCAACATATTCCCCCCCCTCATAAGAAGAAACTCCTGACAAGAAACTCCTGACAAGAAACTCCTGACAAGAAACTCCTGACAAGAAACTCATAAGAAGCAACCAATCAAGAACAGCCGCAAGAAACCTTAATTTGGGAGGCCTGACCGACCAGCAAGGCCTGAAACCTGAACTGCCAAACTGGGGATCACCAGGTAAAGCGCCGTGCCCTGAAGCGCTACACCTTCACCCCCTATCTACTCCTGCCTGCTGCTGGGCTGCCCCCCAAGAACCCTTCCCAGTCAGCCCTGCCCACAGGCTGCTGGTGCGCCCCGCGCTATATCTCCCCGAGGGAGAAACTGCCATCCAAGTCACTGACCTCGTGACTGGAATCGCCGCCGCGGCCGCCGCCGCGTGAGGAGAAGTGCTGAGGCGAGGGAGCCCCCTCGAGTGCGTGTGGTGAGGTGCGCCGTCCGCGCCCTCACCGAAGCCTCCAAAATCCCCCCAAAGGTCACCGCCGGGCCCGAGGCCCCATCGACGAAGTCGCGGCCCAAGAAATCGCTGCCGCAGCCCAGGGGGGCCGCGTGAAGAAGCCGCGGCCTAGCGGGACCAACGAGGCCTCCAGGCCCCGCCGACGCCGTTGCTGGGTGACCGGGGACGCCGACCGCGTCATCGGCCGCGCCCCCGGGAAGGCCGCGCAGCGATTGGGCGCCGGCTCCCGCCACGCCCCCAGCGCCGACGGAGGACGGAGAAGAGCTCCGGAGTAGCAGAGGGAGACGGGAAGCCGGCCGGAGAGGACTGCCGGCTCCCGCTCCCCTTCCCGCAATCTCCCCACTTGATCTCGGGGCCGGAGGAGAGCGATACCGGCCCCCCAACGACCCGCAATACCGGCCGGAAGGCCGAGGACCCCAGTCCGGGCCCCGCCCTGCCAAATACGGGCCGGCCTGGAACGGAGTCAGTCGCGCTGAAGAGCGACCAACGTCCACACAACAGGTGAGCCCAGGAGGCCCCTAGGGCCCATTGAGACGCCACTGGGGGCCGGGGGCCACCATTACCCGATTACTAAGTAGGGGGAAGTCATCCTGCCTTATACCCCCGAGGCGAGGCCCCGGAGAGGAGGGGGCCTGGCCCAAATTAACCCCTGAGAGACACAGGAGCCCTCGTTTAAAGGAAGGCCCCAGAATAAAGGACATGTTGAGGGGTTCCCTACATTGCTCATTAGTCTAATGATGACGCCTGCTGTAAATACCGTCTAGGCCTGTGCTTATACTTGCAAAGTCTTTACCTAGTGTGAAGGTGATTAATTGAATTGAGCTGAAGTGTACACCGCCAAGAGTTGAAGTGTTTTATGTTGCAGGTGTACCGGAGTTGCGACGCCCACTGTACTGAATGTGGGTGCGCCTAGATTAATGCAGGCCCTGTTTGAAATGTAACGTGAAATGCCCTCTTTTAAGTAATTGAATATTCCTGAAGTGAACTGCATGTTTAGGCCCATGTTTTATTATTGCACCTTGTGATCATTATTGGTGCTACGTTTAGGAGATGATTCCTGCGGCCTTTTAGTGGCCTACAATGTTGAAGAGCTATGATGCTTTAATGAGAATGCGCACCAGTTGAGTAATGCAATGAATTTAAATGTAGATCTGAATTAATCTGACTCATCTGATGCTGCCTGGATTTATATAAAAGATCTTGATTTTAACTACACAAGCCTGGTGTGGTGTCATGTTATTGCGTCCGCATTTCTGAGTCAAAGTAAGAGTGTGCTGCACAACTGCCTTACACATTGCCTTCGCGTGCTTTCCCACCTCGCGCCATGCTACCGTGACGGACTCGGTAACCCCGTTTCCAACATTGGTGTTCAGCGGTGGGATAAGGACTGGTGTTTGTGCAGCACCCTACAGTGACTCAGTGTGCGCCGCAATTGGACACCTATTGTAATACAAGTGCTAGGAATTCTTTTATGATTGCCGATTGTGTACATTCCTGCGTTAGACCTGCTACCTACAGTCTAGAACCCTTTCCCTAAATTGTCTGGGGCCCCACCTAGGAGGATGGAGTTTGAGTTGGCCAACCTAGAAAGGTATACGGTGACACAGCTCAAGGAGTTCTGCCTAGAGAGGGGGTGTCCGTCAAGCGAGGCGCCAGGAAGGAGGTGCTTCAGAAAGCTTTGAGGGCATGGGTAATGGCCCACCCGGAGGGAAGAGGGGACGAGGAGCAGGGGAGGCAGACAACCCAGGAGAACTGGACCTACTGCACATTGACGTTAGCGAGAATGTGTTGCCAGGAAGACGTTCCAGGGCAGGCAGTAGTGCGTCAGGGGGGAGTTTGTCGGCAGAGGAATTTGAGGACAGGAGGGAGGAGAGGCAATTAACATTAGAACTTGCTAGGATGGAAAGGGAGCGAGAACAGGCAAGGCTAGCCATGGAGGAAAGGAAGCTTGCGCATGAGCTTAGCCTGAAGGAACTAGAGCTCCGAGTCTTGCAGTTGGAGATGCAGGGCAAAGTGAATGGTGGCAGCGTACCTGCTGGGGTTCCACAGGAGCCCAAATTTTACCTACCAAGAGAGGTGATAACCAGTTTTAGTGTAGGAGATGACATCGATAAGTGGTTGGCGGCGTACGAGGTGTCTTTGGTGGCCCATAGAGTTCCTGAGAGCTACTGGGGGGGAGGTCTTTACAGGTACATACCTCCACCAGTAAGGGACACACTTTTGACCTTGGATAAGGGGGATCAGACCAACTACCCTATCATGAAGGAGGCCCTGCTTAAGAAGTTTGGCCTCACCCCAGAGAAGTACCGCCAAAAGTTCCGCAACAGCCACAAGCTTCACGCACAAAACTGGGTGGATTTTTTTGATTATGCCCGGAAGGCATTGGAGGGTTGGGTGCGTGGCAGCAACGTTGATGATTACAAAGGGCTGTACGACCTGTTCTTGAGAGAGCACCTCCTAGAGAAATGTTTTCCGGAGCTGCGCCAGTACTTGGTGGACCGCAAGCTGACCAATCGGAGGGAGCTTGCAGAGGAGGCAGACACGTGGGTCAGCACTCGGGTGTCCCACAAGGGAGCCGGGGCGGACCCCCCGAAAGGTGGACAGGGGTTCCCCCAGAAGAAAGAGGGGGGAGATAAAAGGAGGGAGTTCTTTAAAGGCCCCCAAAATAGACCGCCTGGGAGAGGGGTAGGTTCCCCATCCCAATCTGGATTACAGAAACCCACTTACCCTGACAGGAGTCAGCAGCCCAGAACTGTCCGGTGCTACGAGTGCGGGGAGGTTGGACATTACAAGGGGGATCCCCAGTGTCGCAAGAGAACCCCAGCCCCCACAGGAGGTAAGAGCCCCGGGGTGGCCAGTGTAGCGCTTGGGGAGGAGTTGTCCCTAGGTAGGGGAGGTGAGTGGACAGGCTTGACCTTAGTTTCCCTGGGGGTTAGAGAGATCATCCCACGGGTTCAGGTACCCTCGAACACTGCCAAGTATCGGCAGAGGGTCCTGGTGAACGGGGAGGAGGTGGAGGCTCTGAGGGACACAGGTGCCAGCATGACGATGGTGAGACGTCAGCTGGTGTCCCCAGAGCAGGTGATTCCTGAGGTATTCCACCCGGTTGTTATGGCTGATAATAGCCTGGGTCATTACCCCGTGGCCCAAGTTCCCTTTGAGTGGGGAGGAGTATCAGGCCTGTTGAAGGTTGCGGTGAGCCCTGCCATGCCAGTTGACTGTCTGCTGGGTAACGACTTGGAACATACTGCCTGGAGGGAGGTAGAGTTCAATGCCCATGCTGAGATGTTGGGATTACCAGGATGGACTTGCGTCGTCACGCGGTCCATGGCTGCCCGACAAGGAACTCAGCCCGGGTTGGAGCCTGAAATAATGGCCCAGCCCACTGCTGGACGAGGAGATGTCCAGGAGGAGACACCCGGTGAGATGGATGGGGAGCCCGTGGAGGTGACCCCGGAGTCCGCTGAGGTGGTTGGTGTTCCCGTGGGGGACCTGCTGACCCCTGCAGAGTGGCAGGTGGAAGGAGGGCCTACCCGGGAGGAATTTTGCCGGGCGCAGAAGGAGTGCCCTACGCTTGAAGGCATGCGGCAACAGGCCGAAGCCCAAGCAGCTGGAACCGAGACTGGTAACTACCATGTCTACTGGGAGGATGGTCTCCTCTACAGTGAGCCTAAGGCTCCGGTGCATGGGTCATCAAGGGCCGTGGTGGTCCCCCAATGCTACCGAGCCTTTCTGCTAGAGTTGGCACACGAAATACCACTAGCAGGACACCTGGGCCAGGACAAGACGTTTGCGCGTTTGGTCCCACATTTTTACTGGCCCAGGATGCGCGTCACTTCTGACACTTTCTGCAAGACCTGCACCACTTGCCAGACGAGCGGCAAGACAGGGACTAAAGTGAAGGTCCCTCTAGAACCTCTCCCAGTTGTCGATACCCCTTTTGAGCGGGTAGGGATTGACATTGTCGGGCCATTGGACCCGCCGACTTCTGCAGGACATAGGTTCATTTTGGTGCTGGTAGACCACGCCACCCGGTACCCAGAGGCAATCCCTCTGAGGACCATCACTGCACCGGTGGTGGCGCGGGCCCTGATGGGGATTTTTACCCGAGTGGGATTCCCCAAGGTCGTGGTGTCAGATAGGGGCACGAACTTCATGTCGGCCTACATGCAGGCCATGTGGAAGGAGTGTGGAGTGACCTACCGGTTCTCCACTCCTTACCACCCCCAGACGAATGGGCTCGTGGAGCGCTTTAACAAAACCTTGAAGGGGATGATCAGGAGCCTACCCGAGGACTTGAGAAGGAAGTGGGACGTCCTCTTACCCTGTCTGCTCTTCTCCTACCGAGAGGTGCCGCAGAAGGGGTCGGTTTCAGCCCCTTTGAGCTGCTCTATGGCTACCCCGTTCGGGGCCCCTCAGTCTTGTCAAGGAGGGGTGGGAGAAGTCTTCCTCGAAGCTTCCCCGTGATGTGGTCAGCTATATGCTGGCATTCCGCAGCCAAGTGGCCAAGCTGTGGAAGGAGGCCTCGGACAACCTAGAGGCTAGTCAGGCCATCATGAAGAAATGGTACGACCGGAACGCTCGGACGGTAGAGTTAGACGCTGGACAGAAGGTGTGGGTCATGGAGCCAGGAGAGCTTAGCGCCCTCCAGGACCGGTGGACTGGACCGTTTGAGATCTTGGAAAGGAGAGGCCAGACCACGTATGTCGTCGATGTGAAGACCCCCCGTCAACCCCACAGGGTGTTCCACGTCAACCGCCTGAAGCCACACCAGGAGCGTTCAGAGCTCACTCTCCTGATGATAACAGATGGAAGTGAGGAGGAGGAGAGTGAGCCTCTTCCAGACCTTCTGGCGGCCCATGAGAAGGATGGTTCGGTAGAGGGAGTGGTCCTCGCCCCATCCTTGACCCCAGAGCAACAGAGGGACTGCCGCCAGGTCTTGGGGCAGTATGCCTCGTTGTTCTCCCTCACGCCTGGGATCACGCACCTGTGTACCCATGATGTGGACACAGGGGACAGTCCGCCCGTAAAAACAAAGTCTTACCGGCTGTCCGATAAAGTCAAGGCTAGTATCCAGGGTGAGGTTACCAAGATGCTAAAACTGGGGGTGATTGAGCCTTCCAGTAGCCCTTGGGCTAGTCCGGTGGTGTTGGTGCCGAAAGCGGCCCCACCGGGCACCACACCAGAACTTCGGTTCTGTGTGGATTACCGCGGACTCAACTCAGTCACAAAGACCGACGCTCACCCGATCCCTCGGGCGGATGAGCTCATTGACCGGCTGGGAGCAGCCCGGTATCTGAGTACCATTGATTTGACGTCAGGCTATTGGCAGATCGCCATGGCGGAAGGAGCAAGGGAGAAGACTGCGTTCTCCAACCCCGAGGGCCACTTTCAATTTCGGGTGATGCCCTTCGGGTTGAAAAATGCTCCAGCCACTTTCCAGCGGTTGGTGAACCAGGTACTGTCTGGCCTAGAGGCCTTCTCTGCTGCCTACCTGGATGACATAGCTGTCTTCAGTAGCAGCTGGGAGGACCATCTGGAGCATCTCCAGGAGGTGCTACAGGCTCTGCAACGGGCTGGTCTAACCATCAAGGCCAGCAAGTGCCAGATTGGACAGGGATCTGTCGTGTACCTGGGACATCTGGTGGGCGGAGGTAAGGTGCAACCCCTCCAAGCCAAGATCGAGACCATCTTGGCCTGGGAGCCCCCAAGACCCAAACCAAGGTCCGAGCTTTTCTCGGCCTCAAGGGATACTACCGCCGGTTCGTCAAGGGATATGGAACCATCGTGGGCCCTTTGACGGAATTGACTTCGAAGAAGCAGCCACGCAGAGTCATCTGGACGGCTGCCTGCCAGGAAGCCTTTGAGACCCTCAAACGTGCAATGTGCACCGCACCGGTGCTCAGGACTCCAGACTTTGGACGGGAATTTATCGTGCAGACAGACGCTTCTGAGCATGTCATAGGAGCTGTGCTCTCGCAGCTGAATGACGATGGCCAAGACCAGCCAGTGGCCTTCATTTCCCGAAGACTACTCCCCCGGGAACAGCGGTGGAGTACCATCGAACGAGAAGCCTTTGCCGTGGTTTGGGTTGTAAAGAAGTTGAGGCCATACATTTTTGGTTGTCACTTCCTGATCCAGACCGACCACAGACCCTTCGCTGGCTCATGCAGATGAGAGGCGAAAACCCCAAATTGTTGAGGTGGTCCATTTCCCTCCAGGGGATGGACTTTCGGGTGGAACATCGACCCGGTGTAGACCACGCCAACGGTGACGGTCTCTCCCGGTTTTTCCGCCTTAGCGACGAGAACTCCCTAGAGGTTGGGAAGCTCTCCCTCTTTCGGCTGGGGGGACGCGTGTTAGACCTGTCAGCCCTAGGGTGGTCTTGCCCTGTTTTTTTTCCTTTTGCGCCTCATTTTTGCCACCGTATTTTTACTGGACTTAGGTCTCCGGGCGCCTTACCACTGCTAACCAGTGCTGAGGTGCAGGTGCTCTCTCACTCAAGATGGCTGCCACAGGCCCCTGCTACTGCAGAGGGGCCTTGCACACATACACACTAGTAGCCAGGGTCAGGCTGGGACATAGGGATACAGTATCCATTCCGTCCCCGCCTCTGGCCCACATAGCCAGACATGGTGGAAGGTTCCAGAACCTTCCGGGCTGTGGGAGGAGTTATGTTTTGCCGCCTTTAGGAGGGTCACCTGACCTAGGGGTATAAGAGGCTTGGAGGGAAATCTTTTGTCAGTTGGGGCACCACTGATCCTGGGAGAACCTCTGCCGGAGTACAGGCTGTAGGGCCTAGGGGGAGACCTACACTACTGCTGCTGACAAGGCTTAGGCACTGCTGTAGTAAGCTAGCTGAGGAACGCCCACCACCCACTGACCTTGCCCAGCGTGAGGGGACCCAGGGAACCACCTTCAGCGTGCTGGGAAGTAACATCAAGCACTCCCAGAACCACCAACTCATTCCCCCCCCTCATAAGAAGAAACTCCTGACAAGAAACTCCTGACAAGAAACTCCTGACAAGAAACTCATAAGAAGCAACCAATCAAGAACAGCCGCAAGAAACCTTAATTTGGGAGGCCTGACCGACCAGCAAGGCCTGAAACCTGAACTGCCAAACTGGGGATCACCAGGTAAAGTGCCGTGCCCTGAAGCGCTAGACCTTCACCCCCTATCTACTCCTGCCTGCTGCTGGGCTGCCCCCCAAGAACCCTTCCCAGTCAGCCCTGCCCACAGGCTGCTGGTGCGCCCCGTGCTATATGTCCCCGAGGGAGAAACTGCCATCCAAGTCACTGACCTCGTGACTGGAATCGCCGCCGCGGCCGCCGCCGCGTGAGGAGAAGTGCTGAGGCGAGGGAGCCCCCTCGAGTGCGTGTGGTGAGGTGCGCCGTCCGCGCCCTCACCGAAGCCTCCAAAATCCCCCCAAAGGTCACCGCCGGGCCCGAGGCCCCACCGACGAAGTCGCGGCCCAAGAAATCGCCGCCGCAGCCCAGGGGGGCCGCGTGAAGAAGCCGCGGCCTAGCGGGACCAACGAGGCCTCCAGGCCCCGCCGACGCCGTTGCTGGGTGACCGGGGACGCCGACTGCGTCATCGGCCGCGCCCCCGGGAAGGCCGCGCAGCGATTGGGCGCCGGCTCCCGCCACGCCCCCAGCGCCGACGGAGGCCGGAGAAGAGCTCCGGAGTAGCAGAGGGAGATGGGAAGCCGGCCGGAGAGGACTGCCGGCTCCCGCTCCCCTTCCCGCAATCTCCCCACTTGATCTCGGGGGCCGGAGGAGAGCGATACCGGCCCCCCAACGACCCGCAATACCGGCCGGAAGGCCGAGGACCCCAGTCCGGTCCCCGCCCTGCCAAATACGGGCCGGCCTGGAACGGAGTCAGTCGCGCTGAAGAGCGACCAACGTCCACACAACAGGTGAGCCCAGGAGGCCCCTAGGGCCCATTGAGACGCCACTGGGGGCCGGGGGCCACCATTACCCGATTACTAAGTAGGGGGAAGTCATCCCGCCTTATACCCCCGAGGCGAGGCCCCGGAGAGGAGGGGGCCTGGCCCAAATTAACCCCTGAGAGACACAGGAGCCCTCGTTTAAAGGAAGGCCCCAGAATAAAGGACATGTTGAGGGGTTCCCTACATTGCTCATTAGTCTAATGATGACGCCTGCTGTAATTACCGTCTAGGCCTGTGCTTATACTTGCAAAGTCTTTACCTAGTGTGAAGGTGATTAATTGAATTGAGCTGAAGTGTACACCGGCAAGAGTTGAAGTGTTTTATGTTGCAGGTGTACCGGAGTTGCGACGCCCACTGTACTGAATGTGGGTGCGCCTAGATTAATGCAGGCCCTGTTTGAAATGTAACGTGAAATGCCCTCTTTTAAGTAATTGAATATTCCTGAAGTGAACTGCATGTTTAGGCCCATGTTTTATTATTGCACCTTGTGATCATTATTGGTGCTACGTTTAGGAGATGATTCCTGCGGCCTTTTAGTGGCCTACAATGTTGATGAGCTATGATGCTTTAATGAGAATGCGCACCAGTTGAGTAATGCAATGATTTTAAATGTAGATCTGAATTAATCTGACTCATCTGATGCTGCCTGGATTTATATAAAAGATCTTGATTTTAACTACACAAGCCTGGTGTGGTGTCATGTTATTGCATCCGCATTTCTGAGTCAAAGTAAGAGTGTGCTGCACAACTGCCTTACACATTGCCTTCGCGTGCTTTCCCGCCTCGCGCCATGCTACCGTGACGGACTCGGTAACCCCGTTTCCAACAGCTGGCCTTTGTAACAGCCTCTAAGGCTGAAACTAGAGTCACAACAATTATTAATTTCCCACTGAGCCAATGACCTTTCTCTCACTACAACAGTCTGTACTGTCATCAGAATCTTTGCTGTCAGTGCAAAACGCATTTCTGCATTTGTATATAAATGTGACATGAGTGTATCCTGATGCACCTGCAGTTATACGGATCACCAGGTTTGTGGTGTTAACACGTGTGTGTAAATGTTTGAAGCTAATATGTCAGCTTGTACTGAATGTAGTATTTGTGTGTGCTCAGTTGTCCAATGAATGAATGAATGAGAGTATTTATAAAGCGCAACGTTCACTCCAAGGAGCATCTTGGCGCTTGCGGAAAGAACATCTAAGGGTCTGTAGTGGGGAGATGCTAAGTTAAGGCAACAGAAGCAAGAAATAGATTTAGATGAGAGATAGCACAATGTGGTCTGGCATGGCGAAAATCCAGGTTTTTAGAAGCTTCTTGAAAGTGGGTTCCGTTTGTGTATGTCTAAGCTGAGTAGGTAAGGAATTCCATGCACTGGTCCCTAGGACAGCCATTGCCTTGCCCCCTCTAGATTTCAGTTTGAAAGTGGGGGCTGTTAGGAGGTTCTCCGAGAATGAACGCAGGATGCGATGGGTGGTATACGGTCTGATTCTGAGTCTTAGGTATCCTGGTCCTGTTGCCCTTGTGGCTTTGTAAATGATGGTCAGGATTTTTAAGAGAATCCTCTTATGGACAGGCAGCCAGTGAAAAGTTCTAAGTGCTGCTGCTGAGGAGGAGCCTTTTGGCCATTTGAGTACCAGCCTCGCTGCAGCATTTTGAACAACCTGCAATCTTTTCAGGACCGTCTTTTTTGTTCCTGCGTACAGACTATTACAGTAGTCCAGCCATGATGGAATTAGGGCTGCTGCAACCGTTTTCCTAGCAGGTACCAGGAGAAGGTCAAAAAACCTTCTGAGAGTTTTTATCGTTTGGAAACAAGTGCCAGCCACAGCAAGGGCTTGCTTATGGAAAGATAGTGTGGGATCAAATTTGATCCCCAAATTTCTCACCGTATCCACTGTGTGAGGAGGTGGAGCCGAATTTGAGGGCCACCACTGGTTGGGCGTAAATAGGTTGGATTTTCCAAACAGCATGATTTCTGTTTTTGAGCTGTTGCATTTGAGATGATTCAGTTACATCCAATCCATCACTGCCGTTAGGCAATGGTGAAACTTCTCTTCAGCTACTGTAGAGTTTTTATCGAGAGTGAGAATCAGCTGTGTGTTGTCTGCATATGCTATGGATTCAACATCAAATGTGGCCATCAAGGTGAGGGGTGGTGTCATATAAAGATTAAAAAGAGTTGGGCTCCGGGATGAACCCTGGGGGACCCCTGATGACAACCGTTTTTCTTTGGATTTGTAACTTCCCAGTGTTACTATCTGCTGCCTGTTTTCCAAAAAGGATGTGGTCCAGGCCAGTGCCCTGTTCGTGATTCCGCTATATGCAAGCCTGTCTCTTAAGATGTCATGAGAGACAGTATCGAACGCGGCTGATAGATCCAACAGAACCAGCACCGCATCCTTACCCTGATCCAGGGCAAACTTTAGGGTCTCAGTGGTGTGGAGTAGCGCTGATTCTGTTGAATGGCCAGGTCTGAAACCCGATTGCTTAGGGTGTAGGATGTTGGCTTCTTGCAAGAAATCATTAAGTTGTGTATTCACTAATTTCTCAGCTATTTTACTCAGACATGGCAATAGTGAAATAGGTCTAAGATTGGAAAGAATGATAGGGTCAGGGATTTTCTTTTTTTGAAGAGGTTTCACAGCAGCGATTTTCCAATTTTCAAGAACTCTCCCTAGCCTAAAGGTAGAATTAATTATCTGGTTGATGATGGGATTTATGATATCTACCAATGCATGTAGAATTTTTGGAGGGCAGGGATCGAAGAGTGAACCTGACTTACAAGACCGAATGGCTTGCCTAGATTGTTCCAAATTAATCTCCTTGAAACATGTGAGTTCGCTTTTTGTTCCTAAGGTTTGGTTTTCGTTGGGCAGGGGAGTTATGTCCGTGAAATCTTTCTTTAGGTCTATGATTTTGTTATCAAAGAACTCAGCAATTTGATCACATAGGCCCTGTGATGGAGGTATTTCTTGTTCTAGACTTTTGGGGTTTGTGAAAGATTTCACAATATTAAAAATGGCTTTCTGGTTATCTGCCCTGTTTATTAAGTTGGAGTAGTATGCCTTCTTTTCTACTCTAATTTGCTGGTGGTATGATCTAAGTGCCAATTTAAAAATCCCCAAATCTTCTAATTTATAGTTTTTTCTCCATAGTTTTCCAGTTTTTTGCATTGTCCTTGTAGATCTTTTAGACGGGGGTAAACCAGGGGGCCGACTTTTTGTTAATAGTATTTTTCCTTGGAGGGGCTAAGGCCAAAGACAACATCCAGTCATTGAAAAGATCGTTGTCAATTGAGGGGTTTCCTGTAAGGGTAGGTTTTCCTGCTTCTGCCATGCTCTGTAGAACGGGGTTGGAGAGCATGCTATTCCATTTCCGTGTCCGTGTGAATCCCGATTGACTAGGGTTTTTTTCTATTGGCCATTCTTATAACCGAACTTGAAAGGAATTAGCTTATGGTCTAACTGGTGCACAGTCAAAATATCGACTTTTAAATATCGACCTACATTAATATCGAGTTTTAAATATCATAGGGACAGAATATCGACATCAAGAATATCGGTGACCAGAATATCGACCTGAAGGTAAGAAATATCGTTTTTGTTAATATCGAAGTTGTTAATATCGATAGTAAAAATATCGATGTTAATAATATCAATGTTTATGTTAGTGTTATGTATTTTAGTATGTATTTTATATGTATGTGTTCCATATGTTTTGTATTATTATTTTAAATATATGTATTCATTGTTTAGAAGTTAGTAATTTTTTTTAAAGTAAATTTTGCGTTTTGGTACCGTAGCGGGTTGTGGGTTTATAGGGGAATAGGGTGGGAAGTAATTTAATTATAGTAAATTAATTCATAATTTTTAGAAATTATTAATTTTTTTTAATAACATTTTGCATTTTAGTTCTGTAGCGGGTTGTGGGTTTATAGGGGAATAGGGTGGGAAGTAATTTAATTGTAATTAAGTAATTATTAATTTTTATTTATTGTTATTGATATTTAATTTATTGTTAATTCATTATTAATTGGTAATGAATTTTTATTAATTGATTAATTGATAATTATATTAATTGTATAATTTTTTTAGTGGAGCGGGTTGTGGGTTTATAGGGAAATAGGCTGGGAAGTAAATTAATTATAATAAAGTAATTTATAATTTTTATTTTTTGGTATTGATAGTTAATTTATTGTTTATTAATTATTAACTGGTAATTCATTTTTATTAATTAATTAATTGATAAATATATTAATTGTGTTAATTTAGTTTAGGAGTGGGTTGTGTGTTTATAGGGAATAGGGTGGGAAGTAATTTATTATAATTAAGTGATTATTTATTAATAATTATTGGTATTGATAATTAATTTATTGTTAATTAATTATTAATTGGTAATTAATTTTTAGTAATTATTATTTATTGGTATTGATAACTATTTTATTGTTAATTAATTATTAATTGTTAATTAATTTTTATTAATTGGTAATTATATTAATTGTGTTAAATTTTATTTGGACTGGGTTTTGTGTTTATTGGGGCATAGGGTGGGAAGAAATTTAATGTTATTAAAGTAATTATTAATTTTCATTTATTGGTATTTATAAATAATTTATTGTTAATTTATTAATAAATCATTATTTAATTAAAACAATTATTTAATTGATAAGTATGTTATTTTTAACCCCTACGCTATCCAACACTTTCCCTACTGTTGCACTCTCTGGAGTGGGAATATTAATTTTTACCCCTACGCTATCCAACACTTTCCCTACTGTTGCACTCTCTGGAGTTGGAATAGTAATTTTTACCCCTACGCTATCCAACACTTTCCCTACTGTTGCACTCTCTGGAGTGGGAATAGTAATTTTTACCCCTACGCTATCCAACACTTTCCCTACTGTTGCACTCTCCGGAGTTGGAATAGTAATTTTTACCCCTACGCTATCCAACACTTTCCCTACTGTTGCACTCTCCGGAGTTGGAATAGTAATTTTTACCCCTACGCTATCCAACACTTTCCCTACTGTTGCACTCTCCGGAGTTGGAATAGTAATTTTTACCCCTACGCTATCCAACACTTTCCCTACTGTTGCACTCTCCGGAGTGGGAGTAGTAATTTTTACCCCTACGCTATCCAACACTTTCCCTACTGTTGCACTCTCTGGAGTTGGAATAGTAATTTTTACCCCTACGCTATCCAACACTTTCCCTACTGTTGCACTCACTGGAGTGGGAATAGTAATTTTTACCCTTACGCTATCCAACACTTTCCCTACTGTTGCACTCACTGGAGTGGGAATAGTAATTTTAATCCTTTCGCTATCCAACACTTTCCCTACTGTTGCACTCTCTGGAGTGGGAATAGTAATTTTTAGCCCTACGCTATACAACACTTTCCCTACTGTTGCACTCTCTGGAGTGGGAATAGTAATCTTTACCTCTACGCTATCCAACACTTTCCCTACTGTTGCACTCACTGGAGTGGGAATAGTAATTTTTACCCCTACGCTATCCAACACTTTCCCTACTGTTGCAATTACTGGAGTGGGAATAGTAATTTTAACCCTTTCGCTATCCAACACTTTCCCTACTGTTGCACTCTCTGGAGTGGGAATAGTAATTTTTACCCCTACGCTATCCAATACTTTCCCTACTGTTGCACTCTTTGGAGTGGGAATAGTAATTATTACCCCTACGCTATCCAACACTTTCCCTACTGTTGCACTCTTTGGAGTGGGAATAGTAAATTTTTTCCCTCCGCTATCCAATATTTTTCTGTATTGTTTTACTTAATGTTGTGTATAATTTATTTTACAAAAATTAAAAATATTGTAATTTTTCTAATTTGTTAAATATATTTAAAAAAAAATTAATAATATTATTTTTGTATGTGTATGTCTGTATTCATAATTTATAAAATACTTTTAACCATTTATAAGTTATTAAAATAATTATTTATGAATATTATTAAGTAAGTATATATATTATATTTTATATGTATATGTTTAATTTATTTTAACATTATATGTATCAGTTTTTATTTTTAAACATTTTTAAATAATTTTAACTATGTTTCTTTTAATTATATGTATTATTTCAGATTATTTTTTTAACATTTAAAAAAAACGATATTTTTTACAATGATATTTTTTACATCGATATTTAATTTTCGATATTTTTGTACTTACCATGATGTAGATAGGATGTCGATATTCTTGACTTCGATATTTTTGTCACGATATTTTTGTACCTCGATATTTTTGAGGTCGATATTTTTGTACCTCGATATTTTGTCAGTGATTCGGTCTAACTAGCTTATGGTGTAAACTTGAAAAGTCTGAATGAATCAAGTCGCAGAACGGCCTTACCCACTCTGCATAATCTGGAATGTATGTTCTGCCACAATTTAGGAAACCCAATATTGATTGGAGTTTTTTCTTTTTTTTTTATTAATGCATTTTATACGATAGTATACACGACAATTAAGGTTCATTGTCACAGGGAACCAGAAAAGAAAAAGAATAAAAAACAAAGGAAGAGAAAACCACAATTATGCATTTCTTTTTCCCCCTCCTTTTAACCCTTTTAACCCTCCCTGGTTGACCCTTCCCACCCACCCACCCATCACCCACCCTACCTACCCCGGGGGAGTTGGCCTCCCTCTATTAACCTTAGGTTAAATTCTAGATTAATTTCCACTTTATAGTTTACCCATTCTTCTCTATCCATCTAGTCAATGGTGCCCAGGTTTTTAGGCCTTTCGTTTGAGAGCGTATTCCTATTCTTGCATAGATAGCTTTTTCCAGATTGTAGTTTACTAAAAAACGAGAGAGCCATTGCTGGAACCCGGGGGGATCAGGATCTAGCCATGCAGATGCGATACATAAACGGAGGATCGCCATACCGATAAACACCAGTTCTTCTCCGATCTTCCCCTGCGTGTTCTGGGCTACCCCAAGTCCTATCAAGGTCGGAGAGAGGAAGCAGTCTACTCCTAGGGTCTCCTTAAAAACGTTGGTAATCTCTTGCTTCAATTTAGTAAGGGCGTCACAAGAGGCAAAGATGTGAATCAGATCTGCCTGAAATAATGCACACCGGAAGCATAAGGTTCCTCTCCCCGTCCCCCATTTGGCAATCCTTTTCGGGGTATAATATAGCGAGAAACAGGTTTTGTAGTATTGGACCTGGAGCAGGGCTGGGATTAAGATATTCTGTGCCAATTTGACTGAATGAAAGAATAGGTTTTCCGCTACTCCAGTCTCCACTTTCCACTTTAATGCCCGATCATCCATGTCATCCTTCATTAATGCATTAAAGAGATTATAGACTACTCGAATAGATAGATCTCTGTTCCTTCTCAATTTATCAATTATATCGTTATTAGCAAATCCTATTGGCCCCCCACCTTTCTTGTTTAGAAAATCTCTAATTTGAAGATATTTATAAAAATCCCTACGATCTAACTCAAATCATTCTTTAAGATTTTCGAAAGAGGTCAGACCTGTTGGAGAGTAAAAACCGCCGAGCTTACTCAGCCCCGCACCGCCCCACCTTTTGATTATTGGGCCTTTAAAAATTTCTGGCAAGTTGGGGTTATTGCCGAGTGGTGTGTAGTAGTTGAGCCGACCTAAACCGATCAATTTTCGAACTGACTTCCAGATTCTATGCCCCCTTGTAGTGTTTTAAAACGAACTTTCTTGTAGTGGTTGTCATTTAAAAATCGCCAGACCCATCCCCATGCTTCCACCCCCATTATGAGCTCTAGGGGGTCGGTACTTCTTCGATCGCTCTATCTTTTGGCTTCTCTTGTAGAAGGACTAAATTATATAGTAGTGTAGTGGCCCAATAATAGAGTCTTATATTTAGTAAAGCCAGTCCTCCCCTTTCCCTAGGTAAAGAGAGATATTTATATGCCCTTCTTGGCTTAGCGTATGCCCAGATGAATCGGGAAAATAGATCTTCAATTTTTTTAAGACAATTGGTTGTAAATTCCAGCGGGATTGCACGCAAAAGATATAAAAACTTAGGAAAAAATAGCATTTTAATGATGTTACATCTGCCGATGATAGACAAATGTAAATTATGCAGTCTCACCAGGTCCAGTTTAGTTTTAGCTATTAATGGCTCTATAGTATCTTTAACGATATTGTCGGTATTTGCAGATATGTCAATGCCTAAATATGTTGCATTTTTAACTGCTCGTGAATCAGTTTGGGCACTTTTAGAAGTCAGTTGGTAAGGGTTAATATGTCTAACCAATAGAAATGTGTTTTAAAATTTGAAATAATGTAGGAAGAAATGTGATTTGCTACTTACATTTATTTCAGTGGAGAAAGAGAGGGAAACTTTGCCATTACTAGTTTTACCTTGTTGAGAGTGGTGCATTACATTGATTGTGTGCATAAGAAAATATTTTATGATTTTCTGATATTGTGTACTCTACAAAAATATTTGGAAGGTGAGTTATATATTTGTGGGGTGTATTATACATTAGTCTTATTTTCAAACTTTCAGAATCCTTCAAGAACTGTGATGTTTTTAATATTTTATTAAATGTAGAGATGTGTATTGTAGTTTGTTTTATTGTAGTTAAATGTTGTTTGAAATAGATTGTGTATAGTAATATGTGTATATTGGAAGATGCATTAGTGATTATGGAAGTTTGTATTAGTGTTTGCAAATCTAGAATTGAAGTATACCACATAATTTTAGGTATCGCTTTCAAATTGGATGTGCAGTCTGTCAAGTTTTAAGGGGTGCATGGAGTTGTAATTGAAGTATGTCTGTACTTGTATATGTATTTTGATATGTGTTATAGATTTGAAGATGCATGATGTATAACAAAGAGGTGTTGTTGCTTTGTATGTGGCTAAGCTCAAGAGTGTGAGTAGCAGTAGAATGGTAAAGTTGTAGCACAAAAGTGTGGTTTAAAACATGTTTACATAAGCTATTAGTGATTAGGCTACATTTTTATAAGTCTGTAGAGAGGTACATTTGAAATGTGCCACGTAATCTTTGGTGTTTGCTTGAAATGGAAAGTGTGTTCTGTGAAGTTTGGAGGTGTGGATAGTGTGATTGAAGAAAGTCTTTACTAGGAGATATATTGTGATGAATGTTATGTATCTAAAGATGGTAGATGTATAAAACACATGTATGTTTCTTTTATTTATGATGCTGTTAGCAAAAGGTACAGACATATGCATGCATGCTTTCAGGAATATGGTGAGACTTACAGTTGAGACATGTGAAGGGTTTCTGCTTTATTTTTGGCTAGGTGTAACACTCTAAGTAGTTGTAGAATGGTAAAGCTGCAGCACAAAAGTGAGGTTAAGTGTATGTTTGTAGAGAGATTAGTTATTAGACTAATTTTTGTGAGTCTGTGGAAAGCTATAGTTCAAATATACCGCATAATTTTCAGTGTCTGTTTGAAATTTGAAGTGTAGTCTGTCTAGTTTTAAGATGTGGATGGTGTTGTGAGTGAGGTACGTGTGTACTTGCAAATGTATTATGGTACGTGTTATACGTCTGAAGATGTTAGATTTATAAAATACAGGTATACATCTATTTGTATGTTTCTTTTATATATGATGGCACTAGGAAGAGGTACAGACACAGGTATGCATGGTTTTAGAAATATGAGGGACTTTCCACAGAGATATGTGAAGGGTTGCTGGTTTGCTCTTAGCTATGCTCAATACCTGATTAGTAGTAGAATAGTGAAGCAGCAGTAGTAGATAAGTAATGTTTAAGATATGTTAAGTGAGGAATTAGTAATAATGGTACTTTATTAGAGTCTGTGTAAAACTTCACTTGAAATATGCCGTATAATTTTAGGTGTGTGTTTGAAATTTTAAGTGTAGTCTGTCAAGTTTTAAAGCCTTTAGGGTCTTGTGAGTGAGGTACGTCTCTACTTACACATGTATTGTTATGGTTTTGGCAATAGGTACCGATACAAGTGTGCATGGTTTTAGGAATATGGTGAGACTTATGGCAGAGATATCTGATAGGTTGCTGTTTTTTATTTGGCTAGGCACAACATTCTGAGTATGTGTAGAATGGTGAAGCTGCAGCACAGAAGTGAGTTTTAAGATGTGTTGGCAGAGGGATTAGTGATTAGGCTACTTTTTATGAGTCTGGGGAAATGTATAATTGAAGTACAGCGCAGAAATGTAGGTCTCTCTTTGAAATGTAAAGTGCAGTCTGTCAAGTTTTAAGTTTAAGGTCTGCATGGTCTTGTGATTGCTGTATGTCTGTACTTGCACATGTATTCTCATGTCTGCTATGCATGTAAAGATACTAGACATATAAAATAGAGGTATACATCTATTTGTATATTTCTTTTAGATATGATGATGATTTGAAAAGGTAGAGACATATGCATGCATGCTTTTAACAATATGGAGAGACTTACAGTTGAGTCATGTAATAGACTGCTGGTTTATATTTGGCTAGGCCTAACACCCATGCAGTTATAAAATCACCCAAGCACTATCCATGCAGTCTTCCAATCATCCAGGCACTACCTAAGCCCTCATGCAATCACCTAGACACTACGAATGCACTCAGGTAATCACCCAGGCATTACCCATGCCCTCCATCAATCACCCAGCCACTACTCATGCACTTATACAATCACTCAGGCACTACCCTTGCACTCCTCCAATCACCCATCCACTATCCCTGTAATTATGTAATCACTCTGCCAGTAGCCATGCACTTATAAAATCACCCAGGCACTACCTTTGCACTCCTCCAATCACTCATGCACTACCACAGTACTACTCCAATCACCCAGGCAGTAACCATGCACTTATAAAATCATCCAGGCACTTCCTATGTACTTCTGTAATCCCCCAGATATTATCCCTGCACTCATCCAATCACCCAGGCATTACCTATGTACTCCTCTACTCCACCAGACATCACCCCTGTACTCATGCAATCACCAATGCATTAGCTATACACAGGTTCAATCACCCAGGCACTAGCGTTGCACTCCTCCAATCAGCCTGTCAGTATCTATGCACTCCTCCAATCACTCAGCCAGTACCCATGCACTTATAAAGTCACTCAGGCACTACCTATGCACTTATGTAATCACCCAGGCACTACCCTATAACTCCTCCAATCACCCAGGCACTACCTTTGTTCTCATGCAATCAACCAGGCACTATCCCTGCAGTCCACCAATCACCCAGCCACTACCCATGCACTTATATAATCACTCATAATACAACACGTATAATGGGGTTACCCAGTGACCCTCAGAACTTGGGTATCGTAAATCTATAATGCGAAAGGTTCTGTCGGGAGTAGGATAATTACTTTAAATATATCATACATATTTGTACAAGAACATAGGACACACCTATATAGATGAAATCAAAAGGAATTGTATTCAACAAAATAATTCATTTTGCATTTTACAATTTGCTCTGGTAGACATATAGTCAGGCTGTCACAGATAACAAAAAAGTGATTACATAGGGAACAACGCAACATAGACTAATCTGTGCTAAGGTGATCTAGTGGTGACAATGTGCTTCAAGTGAATAAGATATATACAGTGCTGTACAATATGTATTAAAAATTGTTCATTCAGTAGACATCAATCCCTATACACATGAATCTCCAATCCATACACAGTTCTGTTTTTCATGTGGGGTGTAGAGAGTATGGAATCGATTGTATTGGCATGTCAACGTTTCGACCCAAGTGGTGCGTGATTCACGAGGAGTCACAGCGGGTCTTCTTCAGGACAGAGGGGGACAGCCTATGAGAGAATTAATTCAAGCATAAGTATGGTGTGTGCCATGGTGTGAGAAGGTAGGGCAAATGAATGTAAGAACCAACCAGTGGGGCTAACAAAAAAGGCCTAGATGAAAGCTTGGATAGAACGATCCACCAAAAGTTGGATTCTGTGGGATTAAATGAAGGCAAAATTCAGAACAAAGCTCCAAGCCATGGAGTGGTGAAGAGCAAAACAGCCGACTGGTTAATTACCTTACTAGAGATGAGGATTTGTATCTCTGTAGAACCACCAGGGGTTGGAAACACCAGTCTGATTTCCGAAAGCAGTGATGGTCATGAATCACATCAACTGCGGCATGAGTCAGAGGCTGTAAAGATGTAGAAGTATTGGTCTATGAAATTACTGCTAGCACAAAAGTTGGCAAGTGGTCGCCATGCAAAAGCATCCTGGTAGTGCACAGTGGCTAGTGAGTCCATCAATATAGTGATTGCTTATATGAGGCAGTTGTGTCTCGCATCTTGTCAGTGTGCCGGTAGGTGGTGGGGTAGCCTAAAATAGAACACCCCAGGTCTTGATATTGACTAATTATTGAGCTGGTGAGGGGAGCAACCCATGCAAGTTGCCTCCGCATGCACTCAGACGCGTTAGGCCTAGAGAGGTGGGTTAGCGGGGAGGCGACCATGGTCCACTGAATGGAGAAGATTCCACGTGCGTGATCCTTTGAGCACACAAGATCAATCTAACTGGTACTGGCAGTGAATTGTAGTTGCAAGCGGTGTCCCAGTACTGACCGCCGTGGATTGCATGATACAATCCGTGTGAAAATTAGAGCCGAGTGTGTGTACTCCTTTGAGTACAAGAGATCAATCTAACTGGTAATGGCAGTGGATTGTCCCGGTACTAAACGCAGTGAAATGCGTGGCACATTATGCGTGAAGAATTGGGCTAAGCAAACCATGCAATTTGATTCCGTATACACTCTGAGGTGTTTCACAAATGCTCGGCCTAGTGGAGTGAGTTAGCGGTAATGCGAGCATGGCCCAACGAATAATTATGCTTGTGTACTCATTAAAGTACACGTGGCCTGCCCGTAATGCCACGATAAATGGCAAGGACCTATGCGGATGAAAATGAGCGTGGTGAACTTAACGCATCACTGAGTGGGACGTGTGTGCATTCATAAATTCTCAGAGCCATTAAAGCGCAGACTAGTGGCACGTAAGCGCAGTGAAGATAACTCGTCTTAAAAGCGGTAAAGAACCGTGACTGGACAGACATGAATAGGGAGCAGTTTAAGAGCCGCGGGTTTTACGTGCTCCGGCTGGAAAAGTGGTGTAGGGACAGAGCTCTTACCTCTGGATGGCCGGCGATAAAATGAACAGCCTGGACCTGCCGGAGTGTGAGGATATTTAAGCGCTAATTGACAGCATGAGTCGTCACGTGTAGCGGGCAGCTGTTGCTAATACATGTGGGAGAAAGGCAGGTGGGCTGGGCTGGTCTGCCGGTATGAGTGCACGAGTCAAGGGAAGATTAATTGCCTATGCAGGATCCTCATTAGTTGAGAAGTAGCATTGCAGCAGGCATCGTTTGTAACCATTTAATTCGTACAAACATATACACACATTATTTGTATTATAACTGCTTGACCAATTTTACAGCAGGCATTGTTAGTACCCATATAATTGGCACAAGAATTTAAACATTAATATGCATTGTAACTGTTTGTATTTTGAACAATTTTTGCATTTTGAAGGAAGAACTGTGCGACCATGTGGTTTCCATTTAATTAAGCACAGGTATGCATATATAGTTGAAAATGAACTGATTACACATATCCTTGCGGAATAGCATGATTCATGAACTGAGTCAGGGTGACATATAAATTGTGAATTAGATCAATGTAACCATACATTTGCAAATAATTAGGCATAATTGTACATGCACTTGCAGATGAGTCCACAATTATATTCTGTGACTGCCATGGTTCAGGCACTGCAACAAGAAGATTCATCAGTGGTTAGAATGTTTTGCGAACAAATTGTCAACTAACCAGTTATTAATTTTTAAGGCTGGCAGTGTTTAATGAATTGAATCAAGGGGATAGACACGTTAATTTGCATGTAGAGGGGAGGTGCCTACATGCAAGTAAAGAACTTGAATTGACCAAGGCGGCATATTGTATATGGTCAATAGGTCCAAAGTAACAGGTTTGTGGTGTGTGTAGCCACTGGTTTCAGTATCATATGAAGTGTTGCCAATTTGGCAAGCATATTGATCTTGGAGTAGTTCATGCATCTAAAACACCTGTAAGTGGTTTAATGTCCAGATAGGATTGTGATAGAGTCATTTCCTTCCTAGGAGGCCCAACTTTCTGCTTGTCTCCTCTAACTCATTGAGGCCATGATTGACAGTGTCCAAGGTATGGATCCACCTGCATTCCTTCGAGTTGAGGGATGATGCGATATCTCCTCCTCTGGAGTGTGGCATTATCCTTTCTATGACCCACCATCTGAGACTTTCGAGATCGTGGTCTAGCTCTGCAAAGTGATCTACTAATGGGGCCCCTTCTACTTTACAGCGTAGCCTGCTGCAATGTTGTAAGATTCTGCTCTTAACCTTCTGTGTAGTTTGGCCAATGTATAGTTGGTCGCAGGGGCACTTAATGGCGTAAATCACATTTGCGCTGTTGCAGTTAGTATGGTGCTGTAGTTGAAAAGTTTGTGCTCCGTGTGTAAAGGTTGAGCCCTCAATTGTCATTTTACAAGCCTTGCAATTGCTACATTTGAAGTGGCCAGTTAATGGTGTAAGTTGTAGTTGAGTTCTGATATCCGGTGGTGGTGGTGGCGCCAAGTATGAGCTCACAACACAGTCTCTCACTTTCTTTGCCCGTTTAAAGGCAAATAATAGTTCTGATGATGTGTTGATTTCTGAGGATGCAAGGTGCCAATATCTTTTGATAATCTTCTTGATCTCTTGGCTTCTGGTATTGAAGGTTGTGACGCAGACAATCTTCTCCTCACTCTCGGTCTTAGTCCGTACCTCTAGGAGGGTCTCCCTAGGGCAGTACCAGGCTCTCTTACGTGCACGGTTGAGCAGTCCTTTGGGATAGCCTCTCTCTTTAAGTCTTGTGATCAGAGTGTCCGTTTCCTTGAAGAAATCTGTTCTGCGTGAGCAGTTCCTGCGGAGCCTCAAAAATTGCCCATAGGGTAGGTTATCCCTGAGGCTCCTTGGGTGATGCGATGAATATTTCAGCAGGGTATTCCGTTCTGGTGATTTTCTGTATAGAGTGGTGTAAATCAAGCCTTCTTCAACCTTGAGCAAGATGTCCAAAAAACACATGGATTCCCTGTCATAGTTCGCTGTGAACTGGATATCCGGTGATCTTCCATTGAGCCATAGATGGAAATTGAGTAATTCGCATTCTGTTCCTTTCCATCCCATTATGACATTGTCTATATACTGCTTCCAAAGCGTAATGTTGTCAATGAAGGGGCTATACGTGCTATATATGAATTCGTCTTCATACTGGTCCATGTATAGATTTGCTAGGCTGGGAGCGAATCCAGCCCCCATGGCTACACCCTTGCTTTGATAGTAAAATGTTTTCTGGAATATGAAGAAGTTTTTAGTCATGGCGATCCTCAGCAGAGAGACCAAGAACTCTGTTGGGATCCAATGTGGAGTAGGTCTTTTGTTCAATACCCCATGTATGCATTCGATGGCTTGATCTTGTGGGAAGCTGGTAGATAAAGAGGCCACTTCCAGAGTGATTAAGTACTGTGTTGATGTGTCAAAGGGCTGGTTCTCTATTATCTGGATGATATGCATCGTGTCTCGCACATATGACCTGGTCTCTGAAACTCAGGGTTATAGGAAGCTGTCAATAAATTGGTTCAACGGTTCAAGGATGGATCCACATCCTGATATGATTGGTCTTCCCGGAGGGTGGGTCAGGTTTTTATGGATTTCCGGCAGGGTGTAAATGGTTGGTGTTCTGGGGAGCTTCTTGTTATGAAAGTTAAACTCCGGGTCACTGAGGAATCCCTCTTCTAGGCCTTGTAGAGTAAGTTGGTGGATCATTTCAGATACCTCTATCGTGGGATCCTTGTGCAGTTTGGTATAACTGGCTTGGCAGCTGACTTGTCCTAATATTTCGGCCACGTAGTCTTCAGTATTCTGCACCACTAACTCTCCACCCTTATCGGCCGCTTTGATTGTGATTTCCGAATTGTTCTTCAGTGCTAGCAGTGCTTGCTTCTCTTCTTTAGTTGTATTATACTTGATGTATTTTTATTGCCCCATAAGGCCATTACTTCCTCCAGCACGATTTGTTCGAATGGCAGAATTTTCTGGCTCATGAGGTATGTCGTGGGTGTAAAGATGGAGGGTGGTTTGAAATTAGTGGCAGTGAGAGCTTTAGGACCTGGATAATTTTTCAGTAAAAAATACTTCAGACGGATTTTCCAAAAGAATTGTTGCAATTCCAATTTGGTTTGGAATGAGTCAGGAGGCGCACTGGGTATGAATGAGAGACCTTTTGACAATATGGAGTACTCTGCTGAGGTAAGAATATGAGTTGAGATATTGATAATGGGATTTGATTGGTCTTGGTTATGATTAGAAGTGATCATATCATCAGTACTTGGTCAGTTAGTTTGTTGTTCTCTTGTAGTAGAGACATCAGTTTGTGGCTGGTTATTATGGAGTTCCCGAACGTCATTTAGGATGGAAATATTGGTGGCCGCCGGTTGCTCTCCGGCATTGGTGGGATTGGCTTGCTCAGCATCTTCAATGATGTCAGTCATTGGTGAGTCTGATTGAGCTTTATGGTGCTCCTCAATGATGATTGGTTGTTGTGTTGCCTGTTCATCAGTAGGTGAAGGGTGTAGTTCACCTGTAGTATTGGGATTGGGTTGTTCAGAACATATCCAGCTAGTTGTGTTTAATGTTGAGTCTGTGTCAAACTTGCCATGATCATTGTTGGGGGCATTGTCTGTACTCATATGCTTGGATATATGTTCTACCATCTGTACGTCTGGCGTCGCATTTGGATTTCTCCATGGCTTTCCTGGGGGTAGAAATTGACCCTGTTGTTTCCCCTTTGGATATTTCTCCCTCTGTTCCATCTCTTGGGTCTGTCCCATCCCCCGTCTTGGTTCCAACCTCTGTTCGGCGGCCATGTGGGAGCCCCTAAAAAAGGAGACGAAGAAGTGGAGTCTTGAAATCTTGGACCTTGAATGTATTGACGAGAGCTTCCACTGGTAGTTGGTCTCTCAGTATCGCTGTCAGAGCTCCCCAGTGAAGAGTCAGAGAAGGTGGTGAATCTTCTGGGACCTTGTCTTCCTCTGTTTGTAAAGAAACCTTGGTTATCTTGTTGATAGTAGTCGTCTAGAAGGTAGGGGTATGTGATCTTCTTATCATAAACTCTGATGTCTTTACTTAGTTTGTCCAATTTTTTGTTGAGAGAGATTTAGTTAAATTCCACAATCACCTTCTCAGCCCGCTCTAGAGCCTCTTTAGAGTTGCTGAGTGCCCTGTCTTCAAGGATTTCCTTCTTCAAGTCTGCAATTTCCTGTCCTAGCTTTTTCACGTATTCCAAGTCTGTTTCAGCGCCTAACACCATCCAGTGTCTGGAGCAATTATTCGCTACGAAGCTAAATCCTTCTCTGAATTTTGGTAAATCAATAAATATTGCAGGCTTGTTTCACACTTGTAGGCCTTTTGGTATAATGTTGGCTTGTAGATATTTGGCCAGGAGGTGCCCATGTAAGCGTGATCTGACCAGTTTCTTCTAAAGTCTCTCTAGTTTCGCTAACTTTTCACTCAATGTGTTGTCAATTGCTGTTACACCTGGGCCCAGTAGGTTGAGTTCGCTTTGGTCATTGATTAGTTTGGCAAAGTACTCCTCGCTGTATGAGAGAGTTTCTTTATCTGACATATTGAGGGCTTGTTTACGTTATCAAGTAAATGTATAAAGACCCTCGCAGGTATGCACCTGCACCAATATACAACACGTATAATGGGGTTACCCAGTGACCCTCAGAACCTGGGTATCATAAATCTATAGTGCAAAAGGTTCAGTCTGGAGTAGGATAATTACTTTAAATATATCACACATATTTGAACAAGAACATAGGGCACACCTAGATAGATGAAATCAAAAGGAATTGTATGCAACAAATTAATGCATTTTGCATTTTATAATTTGCTCTGGTAGACATATAGTCAGGCTGTCACAGATAACAAAAAAGTGATTACATAGGGAACGACGCAACATAGACTAATCTGTGATAAGGTGATCTAGTGGTGACAATGTGCTTCAAGTGAACAAGATATATACAGTGCTGTACAATATGTATTAAAAATTGTTCATTCAGTAGACATCAATCCCTATTCACATGAATCTCCAATCCATACACAGTTCTGTTTTTCACGTGGGGTGGAGAGAGTATGGAATCGATTGTATTGGCACGTCGACGTTTCGACCCAAGTGGTGCATGATTCACGAGGAGTCACAGCGGGTCTTCTTCAGGACAGAGGGGGACAGCCTATGAGAGAAATAATTCAAGCGTAAGTACGGTGTGTTCCATGGTGTGAGAAGGTAGGGCAAATGAATGTAAGAACCTACCAGTGGGGCTAACTAAAAAGGCCCAGCTGAAAGCTTGGATAGAACGATCCACTAAAAGTTGGATTCTGTGGGATTAAATGCAGCCAAAATTCAGAACAAAGCTCCAAGCCATGGAGTGGTGAAGAGCAAAACAGCCGACTGGTTAATTACCTTACTAGAGATGAGGATTTGCATCTCTGTAGAACCACCAGGGGTTGGAAACACCAGTCCGATTTCCGAAGGCAGTGATGGTCATGAATTACATCAACTGCGGCGTGAGTCAGAGGCTGTAAAGATGTAGAAGTATTGGTCTATGAAATTACTGCGAGCAAAAAAGTTGGCAAGTGGTCGCTATGCAAAAGCATCCTGGTGGTGCACAGTGGCTAGTGAGTCCATCAATATAGTGATTACTTATATGAGGCAGTTGTGTCTCACATCTTGTCAGTGTGCCGGTAGGTTCTTACATTAATTTGCCCACATTGTCACAACTAGATCACCTTATCACAGATTAGTCTATGTTGCGTCGTTCCCTATGTAATCACTTTTTTGTTATCTGTGACAGCCTGACTATATATGTATGATATATTTAAAGTAATTATCCTACTCCAGACAGAACCTTTTGCACTATAGCTATATAATCACTCAGGCACTGCCCTTGCACTCTTCCAATCAAGCAGGCACTATCCCTGTAATTATGTAACCACTCAGCCAGTGCCCATGCACTTATAAAATCACTGAGACACTACCTTTACACTCCTCTAATCACTCAGGCACTACCACAGTACTACTCCAATCACCCAGGCAGTCCCCATGCACTCATGCAATCACCCAGGCATTACCTATGTACTCCTCAAATACCCCAGACATTACCCTTGCACTCATGTAATCACCAATGCATTAGTTATACACTGATTCAATCACCCAGGCACTACCCTTGCACTCCTCCAATCACCCTGTCAGTATCTATGCACTCCTCCAATCACTTTGCCAGTACCCATGTACTTATAAAATCACTCAGGCACTACTTATGCATGTATGCAATCATGCAGGCACTACCCTAGTACTCCTTCAATCACCCTGACACTACCCTTGTTCTCATACAATCACCCAGGCACTACCCCTGTACTCATGCAATCACCCAGGCACTACCCTTGCACTCCTTCAATCACCCAGCCACTACCCATGCACATATATAATCACTCAGGCACTACCCTTGCACTCCTCCAATCACGCAGGCACTATCCCTGCAATTATGTAATCACTCAAGCATGACCCATGCAGTTACAAAATCACCCAGGCACTACCTTTGCACTCCTTCAATCACTCAGGCACTACAACAGTAGTCCTGCAATCACCCAGGCAGTACTCATGCACTTATAAAATCACCCACGCACTTCCTATGTACTCCTGTAATCCCCCAGACATTACCCCTGCACTCATGCAATCACCCAGGCATTACCTATGTACTCCTCTAATCCCCCAGGCATTACCCCTGCACTCATGCAATCACCAATGCATTAGCTATACACTGGTTCAATTACCCAGGCACTACCCTTGCACTCCTCCAATCACCCTGTCAGTATCTATGCTCTCCTCCAATCACTCAGCCAGTACCCATGCACTTATAAAATCACTCAGGCACTACGTATGCACTTATGCAATCACCCAGGCACTACCCTAGTACTCCTCCTATCACCCAGGCACTACTCTTGTTCTCATACAATCACACAGGCACTACCCCTGCACTCATGCATTCACCCAGACACTACCCCTGCACTCATGCAATCACCCAGGCATTATCCCTGCACTCATGTAATCACCTAGGCATTATCCCTGCACTCATGCAATCAGACAGGCATTACCAAAGCACTCCTTCAATCATCCAGCCACTACCCATGCACTTATGTAATGACCCAGTCACTATCCTTGCACTCTTCAAATCACCCAGGCACTATGCCTGTAATTATGTAATCACTCTGCCAGTAGCTATGCACTTATAAAATCACCCAGGCACTACATTGCACTCCTTCAATCACTCAGGCACTACAAGAGTACTCCTCCAATCCCCCAGGCAGTACCCATGGACTTATAAAGTCACCCAGGCACTTCCTATGTACTCCTGTAATCCCCCAGATATTACCCCTGCACTTATTCAATCACCCAGGCATTACCTATGTACTCCTCTAATCCCCCAGACATTACCCCTGTACTCATGCAATCACCAATGCATTAGCTATACACTGGTTCAATCACCCAGACACTACTGTTGCACTCCTCCAATCACCCTGTCAGTATCTATGCACTCCTCCAATCACTCAGCCAGTACCCATGCACTTATAACGTCACTCAGGCACTACCTATGCACTTATGCAATCACCCAGGTACTACCCCTGCACTCCTTCAATCACCCAGCCACTACCCATGCACTTATATAATCACTCAGGCACTACCCTTGCACTCCTCCAATCAAGCAGGCACTATCCCTGTAATTATGTAATCACTCAAGCAGCACCCATGCACTTATAAAATCACCCAGGCACTACCTTTGCACTCCTTCAATCACTCAGGCACTACAACAGTAGTCCTGCAATCACCCAGGCAGTACTCATGCACTTATAAAATCACCCACGTACATCCTATGTACTCCTGTAATCCCCCAAACATTACCCCTGCACTCATGCAATCACCCAGGCATTACCTATGTACTCCTCTAAACCCCCAGGCATTACCCCTGCACTCATGCAATCACCAATGCATTAGCTATACACTGGTTCAATTACCCAGGCACTAACCTTGCACTCCTCCAATCACCCTGTCAGTATCTATGCACTCCTCCAATCACTCAGCCAGTACCCATGCACTTATAAATTCCCTCAGGCACTATGTATGCACTTTTGCAATCACCCAGGCACCACCCTAGTACTCCTCCTATCACCCAGGCACTACTCTTGTTCTCATACAATCACACAGGCACTACCCCTGCACTCATGCATTCACCCAGACACTACCCCTGCACTCATGCAATCACCCAGACCTTATCCCTGCACTCATGTAATCATCTAGGCAATATCCCTGCACTCAAGCAATCAGACAGGCATTACCAAAGCACTCCTTCAATCATCCAGCCACTACCCATGCACTTATGTAATGACCCAGTCACTACCCTTGCACTCTTCAAATCCCCCAGGCACTATGCCTGTACTCTTCCATTCACCCAACCAGTACCCATGCAATTATAAAATCACCCAGGCACTACCTATGCACTCCTCCAATCACCCAGGCACTACCACTACACTCATACAACCACCCACACATTACCCCTGCACTCATGCAATCACCCACACATTACTCATGCACTCCTCCAATCTCCCACACATTACCCCTGCTCTCATGCAATCACCTAGGCATTACTCATGCACTCTTTCAATCACTTAGGCAGTACCCATGCAGTTATAAAATCACCCAGGCACTACCTATGCACTTATGCAATAACCCAGGCACTACCCTTGCATAATCACCCAGACACTATCACGTCTCAGCTGTAGGTCTCACCACATTCCTGAAATAATGTATACATATGTTTGTTCCTTTTCCTAGCAAATTCATATATAAAAGTAATATACAAATAGATGTATACCTGTGTTTTATATGTCTATCAACTTCACATGCATCAAAATGTCTATGTAAGTAGAGACATAACTCAGTCACATGAGTATAAAGGTTTTAAAACTTGACAGATTGCACTTTACATTTCAAACACACACCTATATTTATGTGGCATACTTCAAGTGAACTTTTCTACAGACTCATACAAAGTAGCATAATTACTAATTTCTCACCAAACGTATCTTAAACATCACTTTTCTACTGCTGCTGCTTCACTATTGTACTACTATTCAAGTATTGAGCATAGCTAAGGGCAAAGGAGCAACCTTTCACATGTGTCTTCTGTAAGTGTTACCATCTTCCTCAAACTGTGCTTGCATGTATCTGTACCTTTTTTTAGTGATTTCATATATAAAAGAAGTATAGAAATGGATGTATAACTGTGTTTTACACATATTGCATCTTCAGATGCATAACACATATCAGAATAGATGTGTAAACAGACATATACTTCAGTTAGAATACCATAGAGACCTTATAACTTGAGAGACTGCACTTCACATTTTAAACACACAACTACATTTATGCAGTGAAGTTTAAGAGTACCTTTCCACACACTCATAGAAATTAGCTTAATCACTAATCCATTTCCTAAAATGTGTTAAACCTCACTTTTGTGCTGGAGCTTCATCATTCTGTGATTCGTTATGGTGTTGGGCCTAGCCAAATATAAAGTAGAAATGTATCACATATCTCAGCTATAAGTCTCAATTATCCTGAAAGTATGCATGCATATGTCTGTACCTTTTCCTAGGAGCATCATATATAAAAGAAACATCCAATTAGATGTATACTTGTGTTTTATATGTGTCCCGTAAGCAAGTGGACGGCTTAGCAGGCACCCAGGGGGGCAAGGACTCTCAGCCCCAGAGACCAGCGCGCTACGTGAGCGCACGTCACCGGCTGCGTCAGGAGGCGCGAATACAAAATTGTAAGCGGGCTCCCGCAGCGCGGGAAGCCCGTAAGCAAGCGGACGGCTTAGCAGGCACCCAGGGGGGCAAGGACTCTCAGCCCCAGAGACCAGCGAGCTACTTGAGCGCACGTCACCGGCTACGCCAGGCGGCGCGAATACAAAATTGGAAGCGGGCTCCCGCAGTGCGGGAAGCCCGTAAGCAAGCTGACGGCTTAGCAGGCACCCAGGGGGGCAAGGACTCTCAGCCCCAGAGACCAGCGTCCTACGTGAGCGCACGTCACCGGCTGCGCCAGGAGGCGCGAAAACAAAATTGGAAGCGGGCTCCCGCTGCGTGGGACGCGCGCGGGCGGCGCCCGGGCAAAGCCCGGGCCAAGGGCGGGCCCGTCCTTGCCCATCACTGACCAGAGGTGGCCGGGCCGGGCTATACCCTTATCATCTGCCAACGGTTATTTACGTATCTATTAGCAGACCCACATGACTCCTCAAAGTAAGTGACGATTCATTCATAGCTCGTAGGGAACTGAGACTGAGTTTGCGCACGGGAGTGCCAAGAGTGTTGTGTAGCGGCACCAACACTCTACAACTGCTTCGTGCCCTGAGTCAGCAGCTGTGGGGTGAGGTCCGGTTGGGCTGGCCCATTTTTCAAGCAGGTCATGGGGAAAAGGAAGGGCCCCCCCACGGGTTTATCCCCGGACACATCCAAGGGCATTATTGATTCTTTCCTAATAAAGGCAGTGGGAGCAATCACTAAAGAAATTGTTAAAGCCGAGAGGCAGCTCTCGCAGGGCAGGACTGGATTAGCAGCGCTGACAATGGAAGGGGACCCGGCAGGAAGCAGAAGAGATTTGCGACCTAAATCAGAGTCCCAGCACTAGTTCAAACAACCATGCAGCTGGGCAGATCACACGGAGCAGGGCCATGTTGTCTACTAGTCGATGTACGGATCAGAGTGGTCCGCCAGCCCCGAAGAGACAGCGTAAGCTGCAGAGGAAAATAGCGCCCAAGCAGCTGAGGGAAAACTCCAAAGATCCAGACTCAAGGGGCGCCATGGAATCGGGCAAGGATGCAGAAGAACTCTGGGGGTCTCTCAGGGAAAAAATTGTGACATTGGGGGCTGGCCTCTTAAAGGATTTCCTAAGTGAGCTATCAAACACGGTCACTGACATTAAGGTATCTTTGTCGAACATTGAGAAAGCGTTGTCCCCGGATGTTCAGTCCAGGCAGGATGCTGTATCTAACCACACCGCCCAACAACAAGCAGGCTTGAATGCCACTCCACGCACAGAGATATGCTCTGAGTCCCAGATCCTATCAGTGGCTATGGACAAAACAGGGCAGGGGGATGGGGGGGACAGGAGGTGGGGATGTTGAGGCCTGGCCAGCTGACCCAACATAGCAGGGAGCCGAATGAAAGAGGTAATCAGGGGGATCTCAGCATCAGGGTCGGCGAGCCAGTGGCGCCGCTCAATTAGTCCATAACGCACGGAATTTGCCAGTCATAGACCTCCCACCAGCATGTTGTCCGTACACGGTGGTTCTAGTGGGGGTATCAGGGCGAGAATGCTCACAGGATGAGTCTAGCCTCCAGTTGATAAACAAGGTAACCCACTGGTTAGGAAAACACGTTGGTTTAATAGCTCGGACCAAAGACGTGTCTTGATGGCGAGAAGGGTGGCGTGGATTGGCAGGTCTAAGAAAATATTTGAAGGGGATAGCGTGATTGTCACGCTGAGGTACCCGTCAATGGCCCAGAAGATTTTGTTTTCATCCTCGCAATAATTTATGGTAGACTCTGGGATCAAACCAGTACCATTGGGTTTCTTTTATAGACCCCATCCAAATTCTTATCCCCCCATTGTGTGGTTACACAGGAAGCGAGCCCGAGTTGGAGTGGGGGCCCTTTTCAGTTAAGAAATGCTTTCGCCCCACTGAGGGACTTGAATGACATAGATTGACTTGCAGAGGGAGCGAGTTTGGTAAGAATGGAGGGCAATCAGACAAAACATACCAAGGATCAAAGGGGGAGGGAGGTGGCTAATGATGGAGGAATCAGTGAAACCCATGATGAATACAGGGACCTAAGGGAAAGCAGGTCTCCCAGTGCAGATGGGGATAAGAGTGATACCCCAGGCCCCCAGGTGAGGTGAAATCTGGATGACTTAAAACTTATTTTGTGGAACGTGGCAGGTTTGGCGAGTAAGTTTCAGGATGAGCAGTGGCTTCGTTATATTAGAAAGTTTGATATAATCGCCATCCAGGAAACATGGGAGCCGGTAAATACCTTCTTCTTAGAAGGGTACAAAACTTTTTTTTGTCCAGCACTAAGGTCTAGTGTAGGGAGAGCCAGAGGGGGCCTAATTATGTTTGTAGATTTAAGGATACAGGGGAGGTGGAAGTCGATCCCATGGGAGTCGGAAGTAGTACAGGGTCTAACATTTGTTAGTAAAAACTATCATTTGGCATTTATCAATTTTTATAACGCTCAGCCAAACTTGCAGGGATTAAAATCCTTTGATGAATTAAGTATTCGCTTAGGGAAATTACAATCCGAAGGACGAGCCCAGGCACATTTAATAGTAGTGGGAGATTTTAATTGCCACCTGTGTCCTAATTTGAGGGTGACTGAGTGTGATTGGCAGGCATGTACACTAAATAAAGGGCCACACATGGAGCACACCAAGTCAGGAAGGGAGTTGAGTGAGCTTTTAAATACTTTTGGGCTGACCCACACAATGGATTTGATTGTCGGCCACCCAGATACACCTGTGCCCCCCACGTATAAGGGTAGAGGTTGTGCGTCATTTATTGATTTTATTTTTGTTTCACATATAGTGAGGAGGTTTATCACCAGTTTTAACATTTGGCATAGTATATTCAGTGACCATAATCCAGTAACTTTATCACTTGTTGCTCCACGACAGCATTTGGTTTCGCACAGTTTGACGGGGGGATTGATCTCTGCAACGGATGAAGGAAGGCGGCTGCGAAGGGCGCAGGTTGACACAGTTGCTTTTAATAAATCCCTTTTTAGGAGAGGTCAGCAGGATATACAGAATTGTTTAGATCTAGATACACAGGGACAGGATTTAATCCAGACATTTACAGCTATTGCGCAATTAGTGGATAGCCTTTTAAAAGCAGCTGCATCCACACGCCTCAGGGACGTGCCAAGATGGTTTGATGGGCAATGCTCGAAGTCCCTTAGAGTCTTAAAGAAGGCCCTTTAACAATCACCGAGAGATAGGGGTTGGATCATGACCTGCCGTAAAGTGTACAAACAGGCAGTTAGAACTCGGAAGCGCCAACTCCAATTGAAGGCTTGGGAAGATCTAGAAGAGGCCGCTGAGCTTAAGGACTCCACCGGATTCTGGAAGGTTATAAACAGCCCCTGTTTTAAAGATTCAAATAATCCAAGTCTGTTCCATAATATCTTACCTGAGCAATGGTTGGCTCATTATGAGGGACTGTATAATCAGCCCCTGAGAGGAGATGAGCCACAGTTACAGATTGGTGCTCAGAGAACAGACGTTATTTTTTTCACCCTGGATGAGGTGAGACTAGGAATAGATTGTCTCACGCGGAATAAAGCCCCGGGACAAGACGGGATTCCACCTGACCTATTCCGTAGTAATCCAGAGGTATGGCCGCCGATCTTGGTGAGGGTAATAAATGCATCAGTTGCAACAGAAATGCCTCCCTCATGGTCCACGGCAACCATTGTTCCGATATTCAAGAAAGGGGATAGGAATAGCCCACACTGTTATCGCCCACTATCCCTTATTGACATGACAGCGATGGTTCTGGGCAGAGTGGAATTGAATAGGTTGTCTGAGTGGGCAGAGACACATGGAATAATAACGGATGTCCAATATGGGTTCCGTACAGACAAATCCACGGTCGCGCAATGTCTAAATCTTTATTTGATTAATGCGAAGTACACAATCGTCAAAGGCGGGGGGCTTTATATCGCCTTCATGGACCTTACCGCAGCTTTTGACTGTGTAAATCGAGCTAAACTGTGGAAGCTCATGGGATCACTGGGGGTGGACCTGGCCCTAATTAACGTACTAATGGCTCTATACTCCAACACCTCTGCTGCAGTAAGATAGACACAAGAGGGGAAGACTACAGATTATTTTAAGTGTTTAAGCGGGGTTAGACAGGGATGTATTTTAGCTCCTTTTTTATTCACATTATATATTAATGGTCTCGACCTGGCATTAACCGCATTACAAGTAGACTCCCCTAAAGTAGGCTCAAGACCAGTCCCCGTTCTACTTTACGCGGACGATGCGGTCCTCCTTGCTCGCACACCTAAGGCCTTGCAGATCCTATTAGATGGGTTTGTGGGGTTCATGAATGATTTGGATTTGACACCTAATTTAACAAAATCCTACATAGTGGAACTAGGGAAAAGGAGCAGGAAGGCAAATTCCTCAGTAGTCGGCACACATACTCTGGGGAAAGTACCGGCCTTCTCATATCTAGGCATCTTGTTCGATAAAAAATGGAGTTTTAAACAGCTAGTGGAGAGTAAGGGGCCGATTCCGATTCGGGCCGGAAATCTCTCTGACCGAGCCGGACCCGGAGAGATTTCCGCCCGAATCGGACCCTAGCAGTCCGACCAAATGAGTACGATGCGCACGTATGCTATTGGACTCGATTCGGTCGGACTCCCATTGAAGTCAATGGGAGCCAGTCGTACGACGCGTACACGGGCTCCCATTGACTCAATGGGCACGACGCGAGCAAGGGCGCCTCCTACAGCGTGTTCGCGCCGATGCGGGTCGCACCATACATGCACGTGTAGGGGGGACCCATGTGTCCCCCCTGTGTGCGACTCGCACGCCTACGCCTCCAGGGGGGTCCGACATGGACCCCCAAAGTGCGGCTCCGACAGCTCCTTGGAGCCGGGCTGCGCGAGTCGGTCGGAGCGGTCGAGGTGCGCATCGTACTTACCCGGCCGGGAAACGTCTCCATTGCGAGGTGCGCGTCGTCCCCGTGCGAGTCGGTCGGAGCGGTCGGGTCCTGCGAACGAGTCGGTCGGAGATTTCACGAGCGCATGCATCGTACTCGCTCGCCCGGACGCACGTACGACTCGGTCGGGAAATAGGGCTCCGAATCGGATCCGGTTAAGCCGAATCCGATTCAGTGCCCTACCGGCCGAGATCGGAATCGGCCCCTTAGTGTCTAGGTTTGATAAAGTCCACTGGAGCAATTACATCCTTTGCTCACAGGTTAGGTAAGTGGTCACCTGGGACAATCTTAAAATTGTATAACTCATTCTGTAGTTCAAAAATTTTATATGGAAGTGAAGTGTGGGGTTTTATTAGGACAAGTGAAATACAAAGTGAAGAAAACAGGTATCTTAGGCGGCTACTGAGAGTCCCCCAAAGTACCCCCTCGTTCCTTGTTCATGAGGACCTGGGGTCTAAGTATATTTCTGACCTGGTGGCGGTGAAACCCCTCCTGTGTTGGGTGAACATGTGGTCCAATGAGGAAACAGGTTTTAACAGGAAAGTAATTCAAGACTGTCTCGCCTTGGATCATGCGTAAAAAATCCCGTTGTTGAAATATGTAAAGGATTCCTTTGCTATGTTGGGCTGGGCAGAGCTGTTCTCTCATCCGGATAAGGTGAGCCCATGGGATAAAGTGCTTATTAAAGATCAGTTTTTTAAATTAATTGGGGTCCAAAGGGAGGAAAACGAATTGAAAAAGCCCTCGATTAGAAATTATATTTTAGTCATGCCGACACAAAGTACAGAACCATACTTAACTATTATAGCCAGTGCTCATGACAGATTTTTAATCACACAGTTTAGATTGAACTTGTTGCACCACTTACTGGCTGTACCGGCGGGGTATACGGCACCCTCAGAACAAAAAGGGCCCTGTGGCTGTGACAATAGGTCTCCACAGGATACCCTTCATTTTGTTCTTTTGTGTCCGTATTACTCATTCCCGAGAAGAGTGCTTCTTAAGGGGCTTTTAAGGAAACATAATTTTAAGCAGGCCCGGGTGGCTTTACTTTTTTTTAAATTGTCCCCCGATGCTCTTACATTATCATGTGTCTCGAACTTTTTAAGATCCGCTCTAAAGCTAAGAAATACTAGGGGAACATAAAAGTAGAAGACCTTTAAGTACTTGGCGCATTAGTTGGGACAGGGTGTGGTGCACCTTTTTTATTGTTTCTAATGTTTTAAGAAGTTTTGAGAATTGCTTTTTATGTTTAAGCGGTGCCCTGACTGACCTGTCTTCTTTTCTTATTATATGATGATCAATGTACTGTATCGTTGTGCTGATGAACGTGTATCTTTTATGGTCATATCTTTTTATATGCCGAATAAAGATTATTATTATTATTATTATTATTATTATTATATGTGTAGCATGTTCATATGCATAATACGTATCAGAATACATGTTGAAGTAGAGACATACCTTAGTCACAACAGCATGTAGATCTTAAAAGTTAACAGACTATACTTCATATTTGAAGCAGATAATGAAAATTATGTGGTATATTTGAAGTGTTCCTTTCCACAGACTTATACAAAGTAGTGTAATAACTAACCCATCTCCTAACATGCCTTAAACGTCACTTTTGTCCTGCTGCTTCACCATTCTAGTAATGCTCAGGGTGTTGGGCCTAGGCAAATATAAAGGAAAAACCTATGACATGTCTCAGGTGTAAGTCTCACCATATTCCGAAAACTATATATACATATGTCTGTACCTTTTAAATTGAAGGTATTTCTTCAGTAATAGATGAGAATATTTGTATATAATTATTTTAATAATATTAAATAATTTTTAGAAAGATTTTAAACTTTTCTTTTTTTCAGATATTCTCCATTATTATTAAGAAAGATTCAGTATGACAAGAAAAGTTGAAAAGAAAAGACAACAAAAAAACAGTACTATTTAAAGGAGAGAGAAAAGCAGAAATTAAATGAAGTACAACATGTGACATTGAAGAAAAAAACTTCTGGTAAGACAACTAAAGAATTTGTTAACAGACTTTTAAAAAACATAATGAATTTTCAAAATGGCGAAAAGAGAAAGAAAAGTTGCACAACCAATCAGAAGGAAACGAAAAAAGGATAAATTAATGGAAAATCAGGTTATGTGAAAACAATCTATATTGAAAGAAGGATGAAAGAATATAAAGACATTAGGAAGAGAAAGTATAAAAGTAGAGTACTACAAAATGTATTGAAAGATTGCAAAAAATATAAAAGAAAATCAGCATTTTACAAGAAGAAACAACAGATTGAAAGTGTAGTTGAAAAGGCTTTTGAATTGAATAGAAAATTGTTTACATTGGTATTGAAGAGAATGAAAACATTGAATAAAACAATGCACTTTATGAAGGAGAAAAGCAAAAGAAAAAGACTGTTAAATAGAAGTAACTTTTGCAAAAAAATTTGGGTGAATGGAAGCACACTTCTAGCACTGAACCTTTTTTTAATGAAGAAAGCTATTTTCAACAAAATACATTAGTTCATGCAATTGATACCAGTGGTCGTTACTATGAGGTAAAAAATGGTTGTCCAATTGAAATAGAAAAGATGGTTCCTAGAAATGTGGAAGAAGTAATAGCTGAAGTAGTTCAAGGGAGACGTACACAAGCTCGAGTGTATAAGTGGGATTGTAGTAGTATTTGTAGTATACGAAAGGAATCTATTGATATATTACGAATTTTCTTACGAGATTATGGTAAAAGAAAGTGTTAAACAGAAGATTAAGATGTTGCAAGGCCTAGATCCTTGTAAAGTGAGAAAATATACTAACTTGCAAAGGTCATTCTCTGGCTTGTCTTTCTAGAAAAGTGTGTCAAAGTACTTTTTCATCATTTAAGAATGTTAGGAGTACATCATTCAGAAATGCAGAAGTTAGTAAGAAGATTGTACTATGTAAAAAGACCTGCATTATCTTTAAGTGAAATAAACACAGCTCTTTTGCATGGTTCAGTATTGGATGTAAAAAAAGTTTCTGATGATGTACAGTTTCATTTCTTTAGTTCTCAAGAGGAGTGTAGAGAAAGGGAGAGTTTTATAAGTGTAGGTGTTGAAGAAGAGGTGGAAGTTATTACTACTGAGAAGTTTGCAGAAAAAATTACAAAGTTTAAGGTACTTTCTTGTGAAAAACCAAACTAGGGGGTCAATTACAATGTCGGGCGGATCGCCAACGCCCGTATGGCGGTGGCGATCCGCCCGCCATTTTCGTCCGTCCGCCACCAAATTCCCCCCGCCATATTACCATGGCGGAGGGGACCCCGGCAGACGGAAAGACCGTCCGCATGTTTTTCGCCCGGCCGATCAGTCGACCGGGCGGAAAAGGATTAATATGGTGGCGGTGTCTGCAAGACACCGCCATCCACATTATGATGCCGGCGGTGATGAGCCTTTCCATGGCGGCGTCACCGCCATGGAAAGGCTCGCGGTCCCTGACATTGGGGGCCCGTAGCGGGCCCCCAGGTATTTTGGGGGTGGGGGTGCACATGGGGGTACCTATGGTACCTCCCTGCATTTGCATATACAACATGGCAGGCACCGCGCGGTGCCTGTCACGTTGTGCATTCAAATGCACAACTTGCATTTTTAACCTTGCGGTGGGTGCTGCTGGCAGCACCGCCCGCCGCAATGTTAAAAATGCGGGATGCCACCGCCACCGTGGCATCCTAATCACATGTGCGGGACCGCCGCACACATAGCGGGCGGTCCCATTTCACGGGGCGATGGCGGGCGGACTAAGTCCGCCCGCCATCATAATCGGCCCCTATGTTTGTATTTGTTGTCGACGTACTCCCTATAGAAGTCAAACTAGGAATGTTGATGTGTATTTAAAAAGTGAAAGGAAAACAATGATAAGTGGGAGCAATTTGGTGCTTATTTGTTGGTGGGAGGTCGTTTTGAGTTGGGTAGTGATCAACGTATTTATAAATATTGTTACAACAAATTAGAAGAGAACAAAATGCCAGCTAGAGCTGTACATAACAACTTAGAGTTGGTAGCTATTCCTCCGGAACTGGTAGATTTAAATACGTATGAGTCCATTCTTATTCAATCTGTGCACCCGTTTCAGGCTATAGTTCATATGGAGCCTAAAACAGGTAAGCTGCCTCCAACAGACTTACAAAGAGGTCTAAAAGGAAGAGTTGTGTATTTACCTTTAGATTTTAAGAAAAATATTGAAAATGCTGGTATAGACAGAGAGGAAAGTGAACCTCTAGTTATTCTAGTTAATGGTGTACCAACAAAGAGTCGGAAAATATAGCAAGAGTTAGTAGATGTCACCAAACTTCAAAAGGCTACATTATATCTTCTACAAAACAATATTTACTATAAAACTGTAAATGTGGAAGAACAAGAAATATGTTTAGAAGATGAAACAGAAATTTCAACTGGCCAAATAGAAAAAGTGGACAACTCCAGGAGAGAAGAAATGTATGAACATTCAGTATACAACCTCTACATTCAAAAGAAGTGATAGGAAACACTATTGAATTATTTCAAATGAAGAAAGCGAAGGGAACGCCCATGAGTGTATGGGAAAAAAGTTTGGAAGCTCGTTGTTTTCCACAGCTATTCCCCACTGGAAAAGGTGGACGATATGATGAACGACCAGTACAGATTCCAGCTTCAGAATATCGTACGACAAGATTGTACTCAGAAGATCCAAGATTTCGACAGTGTATTCCATATTTATTTCATCTTCTGTTTGAAAGTGACTTGTCTGGACTTTCATATGCAGTGAACCACATATTAAAAACAGGAGTTCATCTTACACATGTTTCTGCAAAGGAATTCTTGGACAAAGTTCAACAAAGAGACGATCATTTAGAATCTCAGTTAATTAATTTGATGGCGTCTCAATGTGGTACTAATGAGTATTGGTATCATCATCACAGAGAACTTAAATGTATGTTAAGGAACTTAGGAACCCCTACGTGGTTTGTTACGCTTAGCTGTGCTGAATACGCATGGGACGATTTACTTGAATTTCTACAAGAAGCAAATTCAAATGTAAAAAACATTGAATTGAAGACAGCTGGAGAACTGTGTTCCTTGGATCCTGTAAATGTGTGCAGATATTTTAATCATAGGTTTCAAGCTATGATGTCTTTTATCTGCAATAAAAATAATCCACCTCTTGGAGAAGTTATTGATTTCTTTTGGAGAAAGGAGAAAGTACCAAGCCAGAGGTGCTCCTCATATACACATGCTATTATGGATCAAGGATGCACCTAAATTTGGAACCGATTCTGATGAAACTGTTTTGTCTTTCATTGAAGACTATGTTACCTGTGCCATTCCAAAAACAGGAGGAGAAAACAGCTTAAGACAACAAGTTTTACGGTTTCAAAGTCATCGATGTGGAAAATATTGTCGACGAAAATACACGTCAAAGGAAAATGTTATGCAAAATGTCGTTTTGGATTCCCACGTCCAATAATTTCAAAAGGAAGAGTCAATAGTTTCATGTCAGCAGTAAGGCATACTATAACTCGAAAATCTCCGAAGAATACTTACAACATAAAAAGAACTGAAGAATTCAAAGTATATTAATGACTACAATGCAGTGATTTTGACGATGTGGAATGCAAACATGGATATCCAGTATGTTGCAGATAATTCATATTGCTGTTGCTCGCTATGCTACGTCATATATAACCAAATCTGAAAAGACGGAGTTGAAAGAAATGTGGGAAGAAATTTCACAAGAGAAGACTCTTAGTAACAAATTGTACAGCTTTAGTTTGAAGATGCTTTCCCATCGAGAGATTGGATCCTACAAATGTTCAGATCGGTTGACCTCTGCAATTTTATATTCAAAGTCAAGAGGAATCATTTGGGTAAGTCTAGGTCTTGCTGCAACACGAAATCTAGTATTGAAATCTCTACAAGAAATTGAATACTTAGCATTGAATGAACCAGAAAGTACAGATATTGTTAAAACTAATATGTTGGATACGTACTATCCCAAAAGGAGTCCACATCTGGAAAACATATGTCTCTATGAAGTACTGCAATATTACAGCTTTAAGAGAAATGTTACAGAAAATATAAATGAAGAAAAATATGCAGTAATTGGATGTGATGGATGTTTGGTAAAACATGCCAAAGGAAATCTTATTAACCACAGGAAACTCAGTTGTGAAACTCCAGATAAAAGGGAATTTTTCTATTTAGCACTTCTGCAACTCTTCAAGCCTTGGCGTAGTGAAATGGAATTACTTGGAGATTTTGATTGCTATGAAGATTCTTTTAATGCATGTAAAGATAGCATTCAATGTACATTCAATGTACAATTGTTCCAAATTATCTACAAATGTTAAATGAAGAGATTGAACTAGAAATTACTATTGCAGCTGAAATAGCTAGAGACAGTTCTCAAGATAATCAAAGTTCTGCTCCACTAAGTCGAGATCCACTAGGACAACCAATTCTTGACAATGAAGCAGCAATAGCCATGAATGAAGTAGAAACGGCAATTCAACAAGCACAACAGGATATTATTGAGTTGGGAAACTTTGAAGAAAAACTAAATATTGAACAAAAAGAGATATATCAGCAAGTGACACAACAGATACAGCATTGTTTACTGCACGAAAAAAAAGACTGCCAATGCACATCATTTAAACCTATTTGAATGTACATCAGTGGGCAAGCTGGAACAGGAAAAAGTTTCTTAATTGAAGTTTTGGCCAGTTATCTACACAAAACCACTGAATCACATTTATCTTGTGTTGTAACTGCTCCAACTGGGTTACCAGCACACAACATTAAAGAGATTACATTACATCGATTACTCATGCTACCAGTTGAGCATGAAAATAAGTTCGAATATCACAAGCTATCTAGAGAAGCTTGTTATGAAGTCTCAAGAGTACTGAAGAAAATGAAACTTCTAATCATTAATGAGGTGAGCATGGTCTCAAACTTAATGCTTGCCTTGTACATTTAAGAATGCAACAGATTTTAAAAACAGATTATGATATTCTATTTGGAGGAAAACATTTAATTGTATTCGGCGATCTACTACAACTTACTCCTGTGAAAGGACAAACAGTTTTTAAAACACTTGTCCATGAAGACACTAGGAAATCTTTGGGAAGTATTGGAAATGTGAACATTTGGTCTCATTTTGAATATAAAGAACTTATTAAGAATATGCGACAAGCAAGTGATGAACATTATGGAAACATTCTTCAAGATATAAGAATTGGTGTTCTGACAAAACATGGTAAAGAAGCTTTACAAAGTCGGCTACTAACGAATTTGTTTCAAAATGAAAACATAGCACTTTTGAAATTAGGAAAACAAACAATAGTGAAAATGGAAGCCATTGATAAAATGGAACATGAAGGAGTTACTATTCTTGTCTCAGAGAAATTACAGTCAAAATTGGATTCTTTGGAAAAGTCTGTATCTAAGACTGCTGGTTTAGAAAAGACTTTATATGTATGTGTAAACTGTTGGGTAATTTTATGGCGTAATTTGGATGTAGAAAAAGGTTTAGTAAATGGAGCAATGGGAAAAGTTGTTGATTTTGTTAATTATCAGAACAGAGTTGGAATTGAAGTTTTGAAGATTAAATTTGATCAGATTGAAGAGGTAAAACAGATTGGACATTGTGCTGTTTGTTTTTTGCTTGTAAAAGACTTGTATGTTCGTAGAAAACAGTTTCCTCTTTCTTTAGCATATGCAGTAACCCTTCCTATATCTCAAGGTTTAAGTGTAGACAGTGCTTTGGTAAATATTAGAAGTACAGTGTTTAAAGAAGCTATGGCATACGTTGCATTGTCTCGAGTAAGAACATTATCTGGTTTGTATTTGATTGATTTTGATGAGAAAAAGATTAGTGCTGATGTAAATTGTGTAAGAGAATTCAATCGGTTAAGAAGACTTTGGGGCACATGCATCAAAGGTTATTTGCGATCGCAAACGGTGCGATATCGCAAAAATCGGCCGTTTGTAATCGAAAATTGGCCTTTGGAGATGCATGAAAGTGAATTTGCCTATGCGCAATTTAAGAATTCGCAATTAATTGCGAATTCTAAACTGCTGATTGCATTTAAGGAATCGCAATTTGCGATTCCTTAAATGCAATGCTAGAAGCACTTTCAAATAGCGATTTCAGCTATTTGGGACCATAAATTACAGACAAATCAAACTTGTCTGTAATTTGCAAAACCTTCGAAAAATGCTCTAAAATGCATTTTTTTAAGTTTTAGGTTACACATACACATGCCCTTGGGGCATGTGTGTGCTGCAACATGGATGCACATCACAATTTCAGGATGCAACAGGGTGTCATTTTGACACCCTGGCACTCTTGAGAAGTGCATTCTCAATTTGCGATTCTTACTAATTACAGATCGCTGAATGTGAGAATGTCATTCCCATTCATTCCTAAATGGGCCTCTGAGGACCCATAGAATATAATCAGAGGAAGTAATGTCTTAATTACAACTCAGTAAATAGCGAGTCAGCAATTAAGGAATGTTTAGAAATCATGCTATTTTTATAGCGATTCCTACATTGCATAGAGCTTTAGACGATTGCACATAATTGCGATTCCAAATTAATAATGTTGCGGCAATTAAGTGTCAATTTCAGGAAGATACCTTTAATGCATGTGCCTATTATGCTCCTAACTTAGGTGAATATCCCGTATATGAGAAACATGTAGGGGTCAATTCCGATTCGGGCCGGAAAAAGCACCGACCGACTCGGATCCGGAAATAAAACCGACCGACACGTACCCGTGGCGCCCGACACGCCAAGTACGATGCAAGGCGTGAAAAATCCGACCGACACATACCGAAACCAAGTCGACCGACCGAGCCGCACGGAAAACAGCAATCCGGCCGGAAAAACACGCGAATCCAACCGACCGACACGCACCCGGAACAATCCGACCGAAACGTACACGCGAACTCCAAACCGCAAAGTACGATGCAAGGCGCGGAAACCACGAGCGAGTCGGACGGAGGCCAAGCCGTACGCCCGACATGCATACAAAACCGAGCCGAAGCAACACAATACACCGCGACCGACGCGTACGCAGCATAGGAAACTGCACAAACACAGCGTGAACGAAACGGAGAACACCGTACGAGACAAATGCAGGGTCCGACTCGGTCACAAGAACGTTTCCAACATACACAAACAGCACAAAGGAAAAATCACCCAAAAAAAGGCCAAACAAGCAATTACCAAACCAATAAATACTGGGGGGTGGGGACAGAGAACAAAGACACACCCACAACTCCACCTATATAAAGGACACAAATCACAACCATGAGCCTTTGCAAATGCCATTCCACTGCCAGCACCCAAGAGAAAGCAACCACACACCCACAGCTCATCCCTCACACAAGCCACACACCATCAGCACACCAACAAATACCTACCTCACATACACCCAGCAAAACACACACTCACACACCCTCACCTGCACACCAACACACACATCACCCACCATCACCACCCATCACCATGCCCCCCAAGAAGAATCCCAAGTTCCTAGATAGTGAATTGGAAGTCATGGTAGACGAGATCCTCAGGGTGGAGCCACAGCTGTTTGGCACACTGGTCCAACAGACCCCCATCTCCCAGAAAACCAAGATGTGGGAGAGGATCATCAACAGGGTGAACGCACAATCACCATGTCGGCGCACAAAGACCGACATCCAGAACAGGTGGTATGACGTGCGCAGGAGGGTACGGGACATGCTGAAGAAAGACTACATCAACAGCCAATACACCGGCAGTGGCCCTCCTGCCAAGCCAATATACCTCAGGCCCTGGGAGGAGAAGGTGCGGGCCATCCTTCCGCCAGTGAGCGTATATGGACTAGAGGACATCCCAGAGCCTGGTGAGTACACAACAAATGTACACAATATACTGCCACAAAACACACACATCACTGTCAAGGGGAGAGTCAAACCATGCACTCATAGCAATTACACAGCAACCAGAACAGAATCATCCCAAAATGTGTATGTCAGTCAGATAAACACAACACATGCCATCAAAAAAGTCACATCCAACTGTGCCAACACATGTACAAACTACAACTACAACTACAGCTAGGCAGTGGCACAAATAGAACTAACAAACACATCCACACATGTAGCCACCACAACAACACCAACACACAGTGAAGACCACTCAAAGGAAGGAATTCTGTGTATGCTGGCCAAGTCAGTGTAGCCAATAGCATCATGGGAGTCGCAGTCACACATATTGCCCCCCCACAACTGTCCCATCAACACCACCCTGAACCATGCTCACATCACAGGGAGTGGAGAAGGACTCACAAGATGGCTGACACTGGCTACTGCTGTGGGGAGCACAAGGCCCTGCTGGCAACTGTGCACCAACAAACAGCAGGACACCACTGACTGACATCCTGAGAGACAACTTCCACTCCCTGCAATGCAAGCACGTTCCATGGTGGGATATCTGGCTAGCTGGGTGGGAAGGAGGACTTGCAGCACTGTCCATAGTCACAAGCACCTCCCCTCACACACACCCCAACACAAACTCCACAGAACCCACCTGGTAGAATGCAATGCCCCCCATCCTAACACAAGATCCCACAAAGAACCACCACCCTGGGTTATGTTGTGTGAAGCACAGGGACACTCTTGGGACTTTTAGCCAAACAACTGCCAGGACAACACTCCCAGCCATCCTGTCAGCACAGCCAGCCCACCCCACAGGGAAGCAGAGTCAAAAGGAAGGAAGCATGGGCATGCTGGGAAGGGGGTGGAGGCAATAGCATGATGGGAGTCGTAGTCACTGATATTGGTCACCCCCACAACTGTCCCATCAACACCACCCTGAACCATGCTCACATCACAGGAAGTGGAGAAGGACTCACAAGATGGCTGACACTGGCTACTGCTGTGGGGAGCACAAGGCCCTGCTGGCAAATGTGCACCAACAAACAGCAGGACACCACTGACTGACATCCTGAGAGACAACTTACACTCCCTGCAACGCAAGCACGTTCCATGGTGGGATCACTGACTGGCTGGGTGGGTGGGAAGGAGGTCCGGCTGTCAATCAAACACAACCAATGCAGACCATGTTCACACCCCAGAAAATACATAGAAATGCCCAAATAATGCAGGACAATGTGCCACACCAATATCAACCCCTGACTGTGACGACTTAGGACAATGCAATGTACAGGCCCGCACCCAGAGGCACAGTCACAACTGTCATGTGTGTCAACCATTGATGCCTGCAGAAACATAACATACATTGTTTGTGTCTCCCAAAAACAGGTGATGATGGGGACACAGCAGCAGACGCTGAGGAGTCCCAGTCCCAGGCTCAAGAGGATGCGGAGCTCACTGGCGTCGTACAGCCTCTGTCCTCCTCGGACGATGAAGACCAACCTGGCACATCCGGTGCAAGTCAACATGCAGCACCAGCAGGACCACCAGCTGCAGCACCAGCAGGACCACCAGCTGCACCCCCTGCACCCACCCCTCCAACGACTGTCACCACAAATACCATCCCTGCCGACATGGACAGAACAAGGAGCAACACCAGCACAGGGACCCTGGACCAACGTGGGGCCATGGACACCACCACCACCACCAACCCCAAGGTGGACCAGGGTTATCTGTGCGTGCCACTGCACACACTGCACATGTCAGCAGGGGTGGTGGGAGGGTGGGAGACAGAGGTCGCTGCTTGCAGACGTTGCTGGTGTGCATGATGACCCACAACTGGTACGCATAGCTGATGCGTACCAGTCCAGCACCGGAGACCTCAGCCAGGTAGTGGGGCTCCTCAGAGACATGAAACAGCAGCAGGCTGCCCATCATGCCCGCTTGGACTCCCACATGTCCCACGTGGAGTCACACATGTCCCGCGTGGACTCACACATGTCCCGCGTGGAGTCCAAGTGGGATGCACTGCATGAGATGACGGCGGTGCACAGGGACATTTTACAATGCCTCCGCCAGATGAACAGCAACCAGTCCACACCTCCCTGTGTGCCAACAACATCTGGTGCCGAACAAACTGCAACTGACACAGGGAGGGAGGAGGACTCTGGCGGAGAGTCCCCTGCACCGCAGCAGCCTGTACTTGAGGGCCCCCCCAAGAAGAGGGGTCGTCCGAGGAGGGAAAAGTGAGAGGCCGATGGCCAAGCGCAACTCCCAGGAAGCCTGAACCTGTTCTGGATGTTCGCCTTTGTGCACAGACTGTTCACCCTGTTGACGGCAACACTACTCCCACACATTGCATGGGGAGTACAAGTTGGACCAATGTGTCAGACAACTGTGGCCCCGATACTGGGGATCCTGTCTACCAGGACTTTCAATTCACCTAGGAACTTCGGATTGCAAGATTTATGTACAGCACTACCCATCCTATGCACTATTAACACAAATGTATCACAATAAACACACTAATACACCATACTTGCCTCTGTCGTGATTCCAACGTGGGTGCTGTTATGGGGATGATGAACTGCAAAATTACACTGTGTATGCGAACTGCAACAGCAAGGACAACACAGGCATGTGAGTACAGGCAACGTGACACACATGAGGGAGACACACCACCAGGGCTACACAACACATACACACCTAGGCCATCTGACTCATTGCCTACACTGATGTTGCCAGGGAAGACGGTGCAATGCACAGACACCACACCCATTCCCAGTTGTAGTCAAGTAGCCCACAGGTGCAGTAAGCAAATGGCAGTCAAATGTGTGACCACAGACAACGCACACCACAAAGTGAAGCACAGGTTTATTACACAGTTGCAACATGTCGTAACCACTACAGATGCAAGGTAATCCCACCTGGCAGCGGGCACACAGTCATCAACTGTAGACGGAAGGAAGTCCATGGGTGTGGCGCACATCACCTGTAGGGACACAACAGCTACCACCCTGGATGTGCAATCACGTCGTCGGTGGACACAGTTGACCAAACGAATCTGTAAGTACCCTGTGAAGGACAGAAATGACACACAGTCAAAAGCAATGGAGTACAGGACATAACAGCAAAACTCATGCACAATACATGTTACAAGATACCCACCCAGAACCAAGTTAGCATGTCAACACTGTTGGGGAGTACAGCCCACCTGTTAGCACACATCGCAACACACATCCAGTCAAGTAGCCCATGGACACACTCCAACAGCACCAGAGCACCACCCACACATCATGCCAACTCACATCATTGACATGACACCTCAGGATACTCACATTCAGCTAAAGAAGTTGGTGATGAGCTGTGTGCGGACATCACCATCATCATCATCATCATCATCATCGTCACTGGCATCGTGGTCCAGGCCAGGATCCTCCACAGGTGGCGGATGTTGGTCATTGTCATCCTGGATGAGAGGCAACTCCTTCCGCACTGCCAGGTTGTGGAGCATGCAGCAGACGATGATAATCTTGCACACTTTCGCAGGGGCATATGGGAGGGACCCTCCGGTCTTGTCCAGGCAGCGGAAGCGGCTCTTCAGGAGACCAAAGGTCCGCTCAATCACTCTCCTGGTCCGACCATGTGCCTCATTGTAGCGCATCTGGGCTGGTGTCACAGGGTTCCTGAGGGGTGTCAGCAACCACGGCATGTTGGGGTATCCCGAGTCACCTACGGACAGACAAGTGCACATTAGCTGACTTGGAAAAGTGGGCGGAATACTACAGATCAGATCACACACAATGGCACAAAGTCAGTACACACCGACAAGCCAGGCACGCTGGTTCTGCATCTGTGCCATCATCCTGGGGATGCGACTACTCCTCATCACAAAGGCATCGTGTGCTGAACCAGGGAAACGGGCACACACGTGTGTGATGGTCATGTCTGCAAGACACACCACCAGTGCATTGACCGAGTGGTAGTGCTTGCGGTTCCTGTAGGCCTGCTCCTGGGCCTGTGGTGGTACCAAAGCCACATGTGTCCCATCAATGGAGCCAATGACATGCGGCATCCTCCCCAGGGCATAAAAGTCACTCTTCACGTCAGTGAGTCGTCGCAGTCTAGGGAAATAGATGTACCGGTTCAGGAAGAGCAACATTGCCGCCAAAACATCGCGGAGCACACGGCTAAACATGGTCTGTGACATCCCACCAGCAGTCGCCACAGTATGTTGGAAGGTACCGGTGGCAAAGAAGTGTAGGGCTGCCATCACCTTCACCTTGGGGGTCAGCGCTGTAGGATACGGCCGGCCAGGCTGCAAATGTGGGGACAACTGCACTGCCAAATCCTCAATCAGCTGCCTGGTGAAGCGGTACCGTCGGATGCTGTCCCGTTCCACCATCGTTGCCAGGTCTGGGAATGGTCGATGGACAGCAGGAGCCCTGCAGTGCAGAGGAGAAGTAAGCAAGATTGTCAGTCACCCCACATATGCGGCATTGAACACACTCAAGATCCCAACATACATCATTATGAGGCACAACTACATGAAGTGTGCAGTTCCGGAAGGACATGTATGGTACATACATGGCCAACATCTGTCAACACGGTCCAACAGGTGGCATCAATTAGTCCCAGGTTGGCCCATTGGATATCATGAGGCCGTGTCACAGTTCCCATCTCCTGCTGCCGTGTCACAATAACCCCCACAGTGACATGTGAGGACAGATGTGCCCCAGGCACCACAGCTCAACGACAGGTACATTCCCAGGGACCCTGTATTGCCACATGGACACTGGCATTACATGGAGTATCATGTATACACCACAGCAAAACAACCATGACCCCCACAGGTAGTGGCCCCACTTGCCACGGCAGGACAGACATGGACGTCTGTGACACACACACACACAACATCAAAGTCCATGCACACACAACGTGGATGTGGAGACTGTCTCCCATTGTGCACATGTAATCAGAGACATTGTAAACACTACATGCACAAAGACTGTGGAGGACCATCACTATTGTGCCACTGGGACACCCTGGCTCAAACATACCGTCCCACATGGGACTCACGGGGTATGTGACATGACATACACATACACCACCGTGAAATGTGACCATGGCACATGCACAGATATGAACAGTTGCACATCACAGTGGTCATGTACACGTAACACCCAGGATCCTGTCCCCATGAACACGTGCACAGCCTGGGGGTGGCTGCCCACAGGTGACACCCACAGGACAACATGTACACCAACATACACACAATAGGAAATGCAGCCTTACATGCCTTATGATAAAGTTTGGACAGGCTGTCGTGATGTAGGTGTGCCCCTCACTCCCTGGGAGCCATCTGTGGCTGGCATATGTCCATCTGAGACAGGCATGCTGACATATGCCAGTCACATGTACAGTGATGCGTTGTACTGCAATGGACCGATCGGTGCCTCCGGCCGGCCCATTGCATTCAATGTGTGCGGGTACGCGTTGTACCCCTGTGCGCGTTGTACTGCAATGGACCGATCGGTGCCTCCGGCCGGCCCATTGCATTCAATGTGTGCGGGTGCGCGTTGTACCCCTGTGCGCGTTGTACTGCAATGGACCGATCGGTGCCTCCGGCCGGCCCATTGCATTCAATGTGTGCGGGTACGCGTTGTACCCCTGTGCGCGTTGTACTGCAATGGACCGATCGGTGCCTCCGGCCGGCCCATTGCATTCAATGTGTGCGGGTACGCGTTGTACCCCTGTGCGCGTTGTACCGCAATGGACCGATCGGTGCGCACCCATTGACAATGGGCTTGCCTGGCAACGGACGCGTTTTCGAATTTCGAACGAGTCGGTTGCTGGAAAATCAGTTGGTCACCCACAACAATGTTGCAAAATCATGTATGTCATGAAGTTGAAGTTTTGAAGGATGCTGTGGGCGTGTTTTGGTGCTGCTATTCCATGGATTGGCCAGATTCAGAAGATGCAAACGACTTGGACCTATCACTTTGGACACAAGGGACAGTATCTGCCTCTCCAGCACATATATATTGCTGGCTGTTCCCCTGAGAGCTCACTTGCCTGCACTACATGCTCCAGGACGACATCTGCCACTGCACTGCTGCTGTCTCTGCCCCTCTGGACCCTGCAATGGCACGTACTGTGGAGAGAGCCCCAGCCTTCAGCCTTGAAGAGAACCAGGCCCTGCTGGACAGCCTACTTCCACAGTACAGCAAGCTGTATGGGACACCAGGGGAGCAGGTGAGTGTTCTGTGCACTGCCTTTCTGAATGTGCATTTTGTGTGACTAGCAAGGCTGGAAGTCTGCACGCCACTGGCTAGCAGGCTCACTGAGTAGTTGTCACCCCCATAGTGTGTAGTGACTTGCACTGGACAGGTATGGTGCAGTGACAGTGCATTTGAACATGGTTTTACTTCCCATGCAATGATACCATGTAGTGACGTCTGGCAAACTGTCCATGGGCAGCTTTGCACTGCCTGTGTACATCATGTGCCCCTGTGATTGAGACATGTATATACAACTGTGTCATGCACGGATATGTTGCATGTGTGGTAATGGCCTTTTCACTTTGTCATCCTGACAGGTTAATGCCCATCGGAAGCAGGAGATCTGGAAGGACATCGTCCGGGCCGTCCGGTCCGTGGGGGTCTACAAGCGCCGGATCCGCAACTGCCAGAAGAGGTGGCAGGACCTTCGGGGCTGGACCCGGAGGATTGCACGGGTCCAGCTGAAGCTGTCGCCTCCTCGCAGGAGGGGCGGAACACGGACCCTGACCCCCACATGCTCCAGATCCTGGCGGTGGTGTTTCCAGACCTGGATGGGCAGCTGAAGGCCAGACAGCAGCAAGGAGGGGGTGAGTCAAAGACTGCACTGTGAACTCTGTATTACATGCTTTGTGCCCTCCTCTGGCCTGGTTCAACTGCCACAGTGCAGCAGTCATGTTGTCCAGGAGCCATGTCCCTCTATTGTGCACTGCCCACTGCTCATCTGATACCCAGGTGTGGCCCTTACATTCAGGGAATTGTGTCACTTGGGACTGTGTCCTTGCAGTTTGCTTCACTAAAGGTGGGGGACAGCATCTGTTTCCCTAACTCTGTTGTGGGCATCATGGGTGGGTCCATTGTTCACACAACGCCTGTGTTTGGACATGTGATCTGCGTGTTGCTTTGATATGCGGTCCACTTGCTGAGCTGAGCCACCACATGTGCCTGGGGTATGTGGCACACGCCCGTGCAGCGGGTGGGAACAATGTTTGGGCCCCAGGAGTGTGCAGATTACGTGTGTCACACATACATAGCCAGCTATCCACTGTCCAGGGCACATCCCTCATTCATGTGGAGCAGGACAGTCATGCCTACTCCAGGCCATGCAATGCACTCTGTACTCCCACTCCCGTGTATCAGCTGACACATTGTGCACAGTGATTTGACCCCTCAGGTGTCTGCCTCTGTGTCAGTGTGCTGTGGATTAGTTGCCAGGACTGCTGGGGTGTTTCTTGGTAGGGGCTCAGCATGCCCCTGGAGATGTGACCATAGGAGACGATACTTGTGTGTCACATAGGTGTTTGATCAGCTGCCCGTGCAGACTGGGGTATGCGAATGTGAAGTTCAGGCAGCTGTTCCCCATTCACAGCAAATTGTGAGGGGCTCAGGTTCAGAGGGTAGTGTCACAGGTCTCCCATATGTCCAATAGGTATGACCTGGACAGATGAGGGTTAAGATGATGTGTTGTGTGGGGGATGTACAGGTGCACTTGTGCAGCTCTAGGACTTGCATTCCCCATGACCTACTATTGTGACACAGTGCATAGTGTTGTTGTCTGGCTGCCAAGTCATACATCACTGAGACAGTGATGTATGACTTAGCAGTCATGCCTCTGCCATGCCATGTGTCAACTTATTGGTGGTCCTGCAGGGGAGTGACATGTGCTACATGCACACCATTGTGGCGATGGCTATCAGGACATGGGTGCATCATGGTGTCTGTCGCTGGTATGCATCACATGCATTTCCTATTTGACTCTGGGCATCCCTTTCATCCGGAAACCTGTACTGACTCAGTGGCAAGAGCTGTGATGTGTGCATGTCCACATGCCACACCGTGTCCTCTGCACTGTCCAACTACTGTGTACTTGGTGCATGTGTCCACACTGGGGTGTTGCAATCCAACAGACACCAGACAGATGGGTGCAAGGCCATGTGGGATGTGAGTGCCATGCTTGGCATCAGACTGACAATTGGCTTCTCCTGTTCAGTTAGGGCACTTTTAGCAATGTACAACTAATGATGCCAGGGCTTGCTCTGTAATGTGCTGTGCTCACAGTGGTGTGTGCGTTTGGTGCAGGTGACTGATGTCTGTCTGTTTCCCCATTGTTTGCAGATACATCCACGGCCACGGAAGGGGACAGCTCCATGGACCAGGAGGAGCCAGAGAGCCAGACTGGGTCAGCAGCCGAGGAGTGGTCGGAGGGACCCAGTGGCACGGAGGGCGAGGGGAGCCACACCGAGGAGTCCTCAGCACCATCCACCTCAGCTGAGGACCAGAGCAACTCGGAGGATGACTCCCTTGTGGAGGCGGGTGTCAGCAGCCACCACACCCCAGCTAGTGTTGCTGTCCCCGCCACCACCAGCTCCACCACCGCCCTCCCATCGGCTCCCATTCCCCAGGTCCATGGAGGCTCCCATGTTCGGGAGCGTGTCTCCTTTGGGCCAGGCACCGCACCCCCTGCCCCTGTGTCCCCTGCTGCCCTGAGTGAGGAGTCTGTGTACCTCCTTCGCCAGCTCCATGTAGGGCAGACAGCCATGCTGAGTGTCCTCCATGCGCACACCGCACTGTTGACTCAGCTGGTGTCGTTCATGGAGGGCATCTCATCGGGCATGTCTGACCTACAGAGGGGCAACAGGTCCATGGACTCCTCCCTGACGGCAGCAGTGTCCCTCCTCAGACAGTCCCTCACCCCTCCTGCCTCTGCTCCATCCACACTCCCCAGCACCTTACCCGTCCCAAGCACACACACACCGGCACAGGCACACACCAGCACACACACGTCCAGCACACAGACACACACGCCACAAACTAAACGCACACGCACGCACAGTCAGGGGACTGAAACCAGACTCACAGGGGATGGGGCCCTGGTACACACACACGCATCCACGGGCACTGCCCAATCCTCAGTTGCCTCTCCCTCCAAAGCACCCTCCCTTGCCTCACCTGCAACCCCAAAGACCCAGCACCTCTTCCTCAGTGACCTCGGCCTCTTCCCCTCCGATCCAGCTGCCCCAGCATCCAGGGGAAGAGGAAGCCCCCCACACGGAGCAGAGTGCCCCTCGCCCCCGGACACCCTCCCCCAGGCGCAGACAGACTGAGGCCCCCACCCGCAAGTCCCCCGGAGTGGTAAGAGCAAGACCCCGCCGCCGCCCTGCAGCTCAAGCACCAGGTCTCCTTCCTCCATCCCTCAGGCCCCCACTCCACAGGTGCCCCCACCACACCCTGCCCCAGGTTCCCCCACCCACAGATATACCATCCCCAAGAGGCTCCGGCCTTCTCCCCCTGCCACTTGCTCTCCCGGCACCACACCCCCCGCTGCGCTTGTCTGTGCCACTGATGTGGTGAGGGTGTCCTCCCCCTCTGTCCAGCCCACCTTGCCTGTTCCCCATTCTCCTCCCCTGGTGGTAGGCACTGCAGTGGAGTCCACTACCACCCTGTCTGACTTGGGCACTGCAGTGGCGGACCTGTCCACTCCATCTGCAGGGTCCACTGCAGTCGTGCCGGCACCCACAACATCTGAGCCATGCCACCCAGTTGTGCCGGCACACACCATATCAGACACCTCCACTGCAGTTGTCAGTGGCTCTCCAGCACCCACCACCCCTTCCCTGCTTCCTCCTGGTGAGCCCTGATCCTGTCCCTGCGGTGCCTGGCCTACCCCCGGTTGCCCCTCCTAGTGGATTGTCCCTGGTTTTGTGCAGGCATGTGTAGGGTGGCATCTGCCACTGTCACCCACTTGTGACTTTGTTGATGGACTGGCCATTGGCCTTTGTTTCTGTTCTACCGGACTTCTACTTTTAATGCCACATATGCTGAATAAAGCAACTTTCTGTTCTCTAGTGCTTTTGCTTCTGATGTACATGATGTTGATGATGCTAACCATGCCCTTGCTGCAGTGATGGTGATATTTGGTCTCATGATAATGAAGTGTTACTGTGCAGGAACCCATGTGGTCCAGGGGGAATGTGTCCTATCCTGTGGTGTATCCATGTCATCCATAGCAGCATCTGAGGGTGTCATGTGTTCAGTATTTGGCAATGGGATTTCCTACTTAGATTGGCTATTTCACATCTGTGGCTTCCACCCCTGCACATCTGTTGTGCCTGCCATTGTTCAATTCGTCTACTTCCCTGACCGTGTGGCCATCTCCACTGGACATGCAGGTTTGGGCATCAATGGGGAAGGACTCATCTGTGTTGTCAGTGCAACATTGCTATACAAGTGTGTTGGATCTGTGCTGATGATTCCGTTGGCACTTCCATGACCAGGCTGATGTGACGGGGGCCCTCATTTGGTGCTAATTGTTGATTGTGTGACCAAGTGCTCAGCTGACATGGTGGGGCCCTACTGAGGCAACATATGGCACAGCTTTCCTCACACAGGAGTGGAGTCCCCTCATGGCAGTGTGTACTCCTGTGACATTGCCTGCGCCCAAGGTGTGTGTTGTATGTGCATGTCTGTGTGTTCACTTCCGTTTAGCTGTGCATGCTGTGATCCCTAGTGTTGTACCTGTTTGTGATGCTAGCTGAGTTGAGCTATGTTCCCCCAAAGTCTTCTCCCTGGGTTCTCTGTGATGTGGGTGCATGGCACATTACTGGTCATCAGGGTGTCACCCATAGGTGTGCTTGCTGTCAGGGCTGAGTTTGTGTGCAGACGCAGATGGGTCACAGTCAGGTTTCCCCTTGGCACTTGTTGTTTGCCCCTGTCATGTGATTTCCAGTTTGTGTTATCTTTCAGTGATTGTGACACGTTGTGTGTGTGACTGCTGGCACTTCTCAGGGTCCGGGCTGCAATGTTGGTTGTTGTCTATGTGTGTTCTTTGTGGGTGACCTTGGCTTCTTCATTGGTGTGTGACTGTGGCTGGGATCCCATTGGTTGGTGTGGTATTGCCGTCATGTCCATGTACGGCGTAGTGTGCAGTGTGTCAGACATTCAGGAGTCTTGTTGAGTGTCCATGTGTGATGTGTTTCTGCACCTTGGTTCCCACCCACCACCCTGGAATAGTCATGGGTGCATGTGCAATGTCACCAGTGCATGTGTGCTTCACTGCTGCACATTGTTGGAGGTCGAGGTGTGTGGTGTTGAGTGTGTGCAGATGAGAGTTGTTGCCCGGCTAGGCCCCTGCCTCCATGTTGGCCTTGGCTTACTGGCCATGCTGTTTGATTTGTGCTTGTGTAGGTGTGATGGTAGTTAGTTGCTCAGTACACATGACTGTGGTTCACAGTGTGAACCACATTTAGCTTTGTCATCACAGTGGGATTGTAATGCAGCCCAGGGTCACCACATTGTGGGGGCCCTGGGGGTGGTGCTGTGGTGTGTCTGTGTCTTGCTGTGTCAGTTGTTGTCCCTACGTGCCTGTGTGACATGTGTGATTTGTGCTCCCTCTCATCTGACAATGCCTGCTTGCCCACATAGGGGATTTGGATCCATGAGTTACCTTTGTGTGGCACTGTATGCACATCTGTATGATTGGTATTCAGGTCTCCTCATGTGTTGTGTGGTTGCCTGGGGACACTGGCACCCCCACCTCACCTGTTGTGTATGATGTGCAGTGTGGGTCTGCCTGTTTGTGTTTGTGCATCTGCACCACTGCATTGGCATATCTTGGGTGTGCCATTGGCTGTATGTAGTTTTGTGGGTTTCCCCTGCTGTCCCTGGGACTCCTAGGTCATCGGTCAGCACAATGATCATGGTTTGTGTGTCCCATTGCTGCCATGGTATGGTATCTGTTCACCTCACATCTGCAGTCTCCACAGGGTATCTGCATGTGTGTGCCCATTGGTGCAAATATGTGGGTCTGCATTCTGATGGTCACTTCTGTCATTGTGTCATTGATGATTGTTGACGGTGTCAGCCCCCATGGGTGTTGTTTGTCTGCACATGGCCAAAGTTATGTCTTATTTGCACTGCAGGATTTGGCTCCCCCAATTTATGTTGCAATGGGACACATACACTACTTTGCCACTGATGTGTTTGTTGTTCTGTGACCAGGAATCATCCATGCAGTTTGGCAGTTGCACCTCTTTCTTTGTCAACACTTACCTTTTGGTCACTGTGATGATGGGGGTTTGGACCCCATTGCCACAATGTTCAAAATGTGCTTCAGCTATGGACCCCACACTTACATTTTGGTCACTGTGATGATGGGGGTTTGGACCCCATTGCCACATTGTTCAAAGTGTGCTTCAGCTATGGACCCCACACTTACCTTTTGGTCACTGTGATGATGGGGGTTTGGACCCTATTGCCACAATGTTCAAAATGTGCTTCAGCTATGGACCCCACACTTACATTTTGGTCACTGTGATGATGGGGGTTTGGACCCCATTGCCACAATGGTCATGGCCTGCTTGCATTGTGGGTGCCACACACATATATGTGTGGCACATGTGCTAGGGGGTCACATTGTATGTTCAAAGTCATGTTCGGTGTTGTAGGCATTTGACACAGTCTACACACGCTTGTCATGGTGTTGGGGGGATGTCTTCTTCTTGCATTCCCTAGGTTGTGGTGTGCTGGTTGTGTCATGCATTGTCCATCCTATGAGTGGGGGTGGTAGTAGTGGTAGGCATCCAGCCCCCCCTGGGTGAGGGTGGTAGTAGTGGTAGGCATCCTGCCCCCCCTGGGTGAGGGTGGTAGTAGTGGTAGGCATCCTGCCCCCCTGGCTAAGGGTGGTGGTAGGCATCCAGCCCCCCCTGGGTGAGGGTGGTAGTAGTGGTAGGCATCCTGCCCCCCTGGGTGAGGGTGGTAGTAGTGGTAGGCATCCTGCCCCCTGGCTAAGGGTGGTAGTAGTGGTAGGCATCCTGCCCCCCCTGGCTAAGGGTGGTGGTAGGCATCCTGCCCCCCCTGGGTAAGGGTGGTAGTAGTGGTAGGCATCCTGCCCCCCCTGGCTGAGGGTGCTAGTAGTGGTAGGCATCCAGCCCCCCCTGGCTGAGGGTGGTAGTAGTGGTAGGCATCCTGCCCCCCCTGGCTAAGGGTGGTGGTTGGCATCCAGCCCCCCTGGGTGAGGGTGGTAGTAGTGGTAGGCATCCTGCCCCCCTGGCTAAGGGTGGTGGTAGGCATCCTGCCCCCCTGGGTAAGGGTGGTAGTAGTGGTAGGCATCCTGCCCCCCTGGCTAAGGGTGGTGGTAGGCATCCAGCCCCCCTGGGTGAGGGTGGTAGTAGTGGTAGGCATCCAGCCCCCCAGGCTAAGGGTGGTAGTAGTGGTAGGCATCCTGGCCCCCTGGGTGAGGGTGGTGGTAGGCATCCAGCCCCCCTGGGTGAGGGTGGTAGTAGTGGTAGGCATCCAGCCCCCCTGGCTAAGGGTGGTAGTAGTGGTAGGCATCCTGCCCCCCTGGGTGAGGGTGGTAGTGGTGGTAGGCATCCAGCCCCCCTGGCTAAGGGTGGTGGTAGGCATCCAGCCCCCCTGGGTGAGGGTGGTAGTAGTGGTAGGCATCCAGCCCCCCTGGGTAGGGGTGGTGGTGCGCATTCAGGCCCCTGTGTGCATATGTGGCATTGGTGATGGGCATCCCGCCCCTATGGTGCTGCTGTTGCTGGTGTAAGTATATTCTGCATCCCTCTGTGTGTGTGTGATGTGTCGTGTATGTGTTGTATGTGTTTTGTGGTTGGTGTCTGGCTTACCTTCTGTGCCGTACGCGTCCGTGCCTGTTCCGGTAGTAAATGTAGAATATTGGTATGATCGGGACGAAAGGATTCATGGTTGGTTCGTGTCGTTCGTCCTTCTCGTTGCTTCGCGTCGTCCTCGTCGCTTCGCCTCGTCCTCGTCGCTCCGCGTCGTCCTCGTCGCTGCCGTGTTCGTCTCGGAGCCGTGGATCGTGTTGTGGCGCGAATCGGAGCTTATGTGCGCCTCTCCCGGATGCTTTGACGTGCCGTGCGTAGCGACGGGTTCGGCGCGTACGGAAAGCGCATCGGACTCGTTCGGCCGGACGGAGCTGCATTTTGGCTTCCGTGCGACTCGATTCAGCGTTTCCGGATTCGCCTCGGTCGGGGAACAGGACCTGGTTTGGGTGAGTACGGCTCGGCCGGATTCTTTGCTGTTGTGCGCATCGTACTTACTCGTTCGGTGTGCTGTACGGATCGGTCGGGAAACAGGCTTTCGCATGGCTTTTTTCCCGACCGAATGATGTTGGGTACGCCTCCGACCGAGATCGGAATCGGCCCCGTAGTGTGTCCAAAATGGAAATATGACAAATATTCAACTAAGATTCAAAAAAAGAAAACAATTCAAGAGAATGTTGAAACTGCAAAGAAAATGAAAATGGACACTGTTGATGATATTGTAGGATACCAGTTAGAAAATAGTTCAGGTATCAACTGCCATGCTAATGTAATTGTGAATGTTGTTTTTTATCTAGAGGATCTTCATCATGAAATTATGGAAAATCGAGAAAAAGATTCTGTTCTTTACTACATTATATTTTTCAAAAGTTGGTAACTGATAGAACTAAAATCCATACTGCTTCTGGCATTCGGCATCTTTTGGATATATGTACTGGTTCTTCGCAATTTACACTCAATATACAACAAGATGCACAAGAATTTCTTATGTTTATGCTTGCAGTATTGGAAGATGAAGGAATAGAAATTGAAAATTACAGATGGGATCATAAATGTGAAGTGTTCATTTTCTTCTACCACTGAAATAGACACAGAACGATTTATATATTTGACGATACCAGTTTGCAAATCTGTGTCTTTTAACAAATTAGTAAAAACAGCTAATCAAGATATGAAATGTTCTCATTGTAAATCAGAAATGTTGTCAACATTATTTATAGAAAGATTCGGGCAATATGTCACTTTAATACTACAACGTTGTAGAGCATGTGGAAGAAAATTAGAAACCAAAATAAAAAAATTTGTGGCAAGTCAAGTATGAATTTCAGGAAGAACTTTTAAAGCAGTGGCTATTATTTTCCATGATGGACCTACTACGACATGTGGACACTATACTGTGTATTTAAAGTGCAATAAAGGATGGACACATTGCAATGATGCCCATTTGGAATTCAAATGTAGGTCGCCTTATTAATTACCAAATTCATATCTGATATTTTTGATGCCAAAGTTTTGAAAACATCATTCTGCCTATTGGGAAGATGTGAACACGAATTAACGAGTTTATTTTGGATATTTTCAATGCAAATGCATTTGGAAACATTATTCGGCCTATTGGGAAGATGTAAACAATTACTGTTTGGATTATTGTTTGTGCTAATTCTTATTGCATTTGCAAAATTGTGTTTGAAAGAAGTAGTTTATATATTTGATCTTTATATTATACGCAATGTAAATGAGAGTGTATATTTTACAAAATGTACTTGAGAGATATAAAAGATTTAATGTAGGTGAAGAATGTAATTTAGAAACTGTAAATAGGTAAACAGATAGTTACACTTGTAAATATTTTCAACGCAGATTTGGTTTTTTTTTACAATCTCATTGATTGGGTTTTTTTCCCGCTGTTGTATGATGATCTACATTGAAATCACTGTGTATGGTGAAATTCAGTAGAATCTGAGAACAGCAAAAAAGGGAAACTGAATATGTTATGTAACTCTAAAATTATGTTGTGTTCTTAAAACTATAATATTATATGCAATAACAGTTTTTGTTCTTCTATTTTTACAGAAGGTAATGGTAAAGTTTGAAAAGATTTTAAATTCAGTTTACAACAAAACTACTGTAAAATAGTACCACTGAGTTTTGTATCTTCTTTAGTAAAAAGGGTAAGATGAAATAATGTAATAAGCATGATAATGTGAACTAATGTTTACAGTCGCTTTTACTGCACTCATCCATTTTTTAAACACTACCCATGCACTCATCTATACAGTTAGGCACTATCCCCACACTCCTCCAATCACCCAGGCACTATCCATGCACTTCTCCAATCACCTAGCCAGTACCCATACATTTATAATATCACCCAGACAATACCTACGCACTCCTCCAATCACCCAGGCACTACCTGTACACTCATGCAATCAGCTAGACATTACCCCTACACTCATGCAATTACCCAGGCATTACCTATGCACTCCTATAATCCCCAGACATTACCCCTGCACTCATGCAATCACTTAGGCATTACCCATGCACTCCTCCAATGACACAAACATTACCCCTGCACTCATGCAATCACCTAGGTATTACCTATGCAGTCCTTCAATCACTCAGGCAGTACCCATGCACTTATAAAATCATCCAGGCACTACCTATGCACTCATGCAATCACACAGGCACTACCCTTGCACTCCTCCAATAACCCAGGCACTACCCCTGTACTTATACAATTACCCAGACAATACCCATGCACTTATAAAACCACCCAGCCACTACCTTTACACTCATGCAATCAGCTAGACATTACCCCTACACTCATGCAATTACCCAGGCATTACCTATGTACTCCTCTAATCCCCCAGACATTACCCCTGCACTCATGGAATCACCAATGCATTAGCTATGCACTGCTCCAATCACCCAGGCACTACCCATGCACTCCTCCAATCACCTAGGCACTACCACTACACTCATGCAACCACCCAAACATTATCCCTGTACTCATGCAATCATCCAAACATTACTCTTGCACTCATGTAATCACCTAAACATTACCCATGCACTCCTTCAATCACTCAGGCACGTACCATACACTTATAAAATCACCAAGGCACTACCTATGCAGTCCTCTAATCACCCAGGCTCTACTTCTGCACTCATGCAATCACCCAGGTATTACCTATGGATTCCTCCAATCACCAAGGCACTACCCCTACACTTGTGCAATCAGCTAGACATTACCCCTACACTCATGAAATCTCCAAAGCATTAGATATGCACTGCTCTAATCACCCATGCACTACCCTTGCACTCCTTCAATCACCCAGGCAGTATCTATCAGTGGCGGCTCGCTGAGGGAGTGTTGTGGGGTGGCGGGGTGCGGGAGGGGCAGGGTGGGGGGGTAGTGGAGTCCAACATACGACGGACAGGAGTAAGGTAAGTAATGAAATAAATAAAACAATTTACCTTGCGCGCGCTGCATCACCAACTCGGCGATGAAGCGCGCGCAAGGTAAATCACCCAGGCATTACCCATGTACTCATGCAATCACTCAGGTAGTACACATACACTTCTCCAATCACCTAGGCACTACACATGCACTCATGCAATCACACATGCACTACCCATACACTTCTCCATATATTACACTTGACACAATTCATACAACACTTACAAATTTGTCTATTTTTAACCAAATAGGCGTTTCTAAAAAGAACCATTTTCTTTCTTTCTTTTTTCTTTTATATTATTTTGGGGTTTTTCAACTCTTTTTTGTATTTTTTGGGTGTTTTTAAAAAAAAAAATGAAAAAACAACAGAATAAACTGAGAAAACTTTCTCTAACATTTTGCAATTAAAAATTAACAATAGTGGTTTTTCGCTGCAATAAACAATAGCATCTACTGACTGCTCACCATAGCAAATAATTTTTTTACATTTGATGCAGCGTTGTTCAAGACCAGCAAATTCTGGTCTAATGTCAGGTCCTCTGCTTGATGATGATGTACCTGCTGAGGTGCTAGGTCCTGCGACCTCATCACCTTGCTGTGCTTGACGTTCCAGCTCACGTCGATGTTCTTCTCGTGCTAGATGACGAGGGTGCATAGTTTGCAGGTGCTTCAACATGGATGAAGTACTGCATGAGTATTTCTTCCCAGAGCCACGAGATAAGATTCATTGACACAGAGTGCAGGTCACCTTTCTTGCGTTAACCTTCTTTTCACATGGTGGAAAGGAAAAGAAGGTCCAGACGACACTCTCCTTCCACTGTTTTGTTGGTTCCTCCAAGTCATCTTCTTCACCAAGGATGTCGTCAGGTGGATTTGAAGATGCCATTTTAGTAATGTTTAAAAAAAGAGCAGCAAACACAAAAGCTGTGTCTCCTGAGGATGTTGTTGGAGGAATGAGAAATTTGGGTGGGGTGCTGTAAATTCTAGAACAAAAAGCTTCCTAACCAATAAAAAGCTTTCTTTTAAAGTCACATGGGCTTCGCGCACCCGGCTCGCAACCAGCGTGCACCCAGCGCGATTTCCGAAAATATATTTAACAATGATATATCTTTATTCCAGTTACAAATATATGATATTTACAATTATGTTAAATAATCTCTTGGTATAATATATATAATAAAGTTATATACATGTACTTTTAATACGAAAACAATTACGGTGGATTTGCGCACCTGGCGCGAACCGCAGAAATATGTACGTGACATTGCGCGGGGCCAAGAACCGCGCACCCTTCGCATACCAAACGCGCATTGTACACGACTTAATCAATATGGCGGCAAAATTCTTTGATTCGCGCACCCACCGTGACTGGTACACGATAGGTACGCAAATCCACTTTATTTATTTTTTATTTTTTTTATGTAAATGCATATTTTTGAAAGGAGAAAACACATTATTTTTATAAAAGTTTAAAAATTTAGAAAAAGCATTTTTTGGACATTACAATTAGAAATTAGCATTTAAAAAACCTTTGAAATTCACTGAAAAACCATAGGTTTCAGGGACGTTATAGTTAGAAATTAGCATTTAAAAAAACCTTTGAAATTCACTGAAAAAACCAGAGGTTTCAGGGACATAATAGTTACTTGGACATTTCACTCGTACAAAACCAGAGAAATTCGTCCGTTATAGTTAGTTGAGCTAACTACAACTCGCGCCCCCGCAATGCACTGCTGATGACATAACATATTACATCACTCATGACATGGTCAGTGACATCACTGATGACATCTCAAATGACATCACTGATAACATCATCCAGTGAATGAGTGTTTCTAAAAAGTTTAAGAATGTTATATATAGATATACGCCAAGGTGTATTGAAGAATAAGTGGGTGTATGAGTGTCTGAATGGATGATTTAGTGAGTGCATGACTGACTGTATAAGTGGGTGATTAAACATGTCTTAGTGAATGCATGGGTGAATGACTAATCTGTGTGAATGTTTGTATCAGTCTGTCAGTTGGTGTGTAAGTGGTTGCATGGGTTGGTGAGTAGGTACACAAGTGTCTATTTGGGTTATTGATTACTAGTCTGAGTACCTGTATAGGTGCCTGAGTGTCTGTGTGGGTGGGTATTGGGGTTTGTGACTCTCTGCATGGATGTATGAGTGGGTGAATCCCTGGGTGTACGGGTTTATGAGTGCAGGAGTCTATGGATGAGTGAGTGTGCGTATGGCTTTGTCTGTGATTGAATGGATGTCTCAGTGGTATATGGGTAAGTAACTGCATATGTGTAAGGCAGTATATGTAAGTATTGGAATATATAAGTGACTGTATGTGAGAGGGAGTGATTGTGAGAGTGGCTGTATGGATGAGTGTGTGCTTGTGTCTGTGATTGTATAAGAGAGTAAGTATGTCTTAGTAACTGTATGAATAGGCGACGTGCAGGCAGCCCCAGGTAGAGACTATTTGCAGAGTCTAACCTCGAAGTTACTATTGCATGGACAACGGTTCTACGGCAACTCTCTGGTAGTAAGTGTAGAAATTTTCTCAGACTTCTCATTATACCAAAGTAGTATTTGACTTAATACATCAGTGTATATATGGGTGTGTGTTCATGTACGTATTACTGAGTTGTAGAGTGTGTGAGTGTGTGTATGACTGAGTGAGTGAATATATCAGTTAATGCATCAGTGTGATCATGGGTGTGTCAGGGTGTGTCAGTGTATGTATTAAGAAGTCCTAGATTGCCTCAGGGTATGTAGGCGTAAGTGTGTGAATGGGTTACTGAATGCATTAGTGAATCCATGGGTGTATTAGGGCATCTATCAGTCCTAGGATGTGAGAGAGTGACCACCACAGATCCGATGGGCCCAAGGAGCCCGTCGGACCGTCGGAGTGATCTTGAATACCCACATGGGTGGCGGTGCCTGCCAGGCACCGCCGTATGGATTCTGATATCCCGTCTCGCCGGCCGTTTCATGGCGGTTTACCCGCCGTGAAAAGACTGGCGGAAAGGGGTGACTGAAATGAAATGAAATGAAAATTTGTACTTGTAAAGCGCACTTATACCCCCAAAGCGGTGTCCTGGCGCTGTTCGCATACCGCTGTGGAACCCTTCCTGGTTTTTCCCTGTGAAATGTCCACTCCTGGGCACCCCCAGGGTGAAGCCAGGCATCCCAGCGCTGTTGGGGCCGTTGTGGAGATTAAGCAAGCTATTGCCCAGAGTTGCAGAGTGGGACCCATGATTAGAATAGGCACCGAGGCGAGAATTATCAGGTCCGAGGAAATTGAGCCCAAGACCCGCCGAGGCGGGAATTGAACCCTGGTCCCGGGCCAGATCTCTGCATCAGGGTCTGCCGCTCTAACCATTGAGCCACACTTCTCCCCCTGGCCCTCAGTTCTGGGTTTTGGGGGGCACCGATACATGCCCCTGCACCATGTAGCAGGCACCACATGGTGCCTGCCACATAGTGCAGAGATATGTACAGGGTGAATTTTTTGTACTGCGGCATGTGCTGCAGCCCGCGGCGGCCGCCTCAATACAAAGAATACACAGTGCGACCGCCTTGCAGGCGGTCGCATCAAAATACTTATGGCGGGACCACCAACGGCTAGTCGTTCGATCCCATTCCCGAAGGGATGGCGGTCGGACGGAAGTACAACCACCATCCTAATCAGGCCCTAAGTACTAAAGTTGATCTTAGGAAGGAGAGATAGATAGATAAGACTGAGATTTTTGTGTATGTTGTTAGCAAACACCATAAGTGGTTAAAATTTACTGAGGGGAGGACAAGGGCAGTAACTAAACTAACTAGTATACAGTTTAATTGATAGGTGTCTGAGTGCTGCAAAACCTCAAAGGACGCGAGGAGCAGGAAGGAGAGCGGCCAGGCAGGGTAGGAGGCAGCCACGCAGGTAAGTGCCTTCTTTTTTAAATTTTAAATAATTTGGGAGAGGGGAGGGAGCGGAGCGAAGAGGAGCTCCAAGGAGTTTTTTTCAAACTCCGTGGAGCTCTGCGTAGAGGCACTATGCCAGCTCCCCCCACCCTTACTCCACTCCTACGTTCCTACATCCTCCCCGTCAGGCTGGCACCATGCACCACTACTCTTGTCAAGGGTTTGTGTTGTCCTTGTCTCTAAGGATTGCTTTTGTGCAGACAGGTATTCCTTCCTGCGCAAAACAATCCATGTTGCCGTAACGTGTCACCCTTGCGCCATATCCCTGTCGTACGGCTAACACTTTCTCAGTAAAAACCTTGCGTTTGTTGGCAACATAAACTTCAAAACTGTGCAAGACTTATTCTATGTGCACCATCAGTATATGTTGGCCTTAGTCCTGCTAGCTCACAGTGCACCATTTGTACCCCAAACCTGACAAGGTTACAGGTGGAATGTGCAACCTCAGAACATGACAAGCCTGACTCCCCAAGGAAATCGTGGTAACAGACATAGGGCCAGATGTATCAAGCTAAATTACGAGTCGCATACGCTGAAATTCGCAGAATTTCAGCGTTTGCAATCGGAATTTAGCTGTGTGCAATGTAGGAAAGAAAAACTCTATCATGAAAATAAGGAATCGAAAATTTGCGATTCCCTATTTGCGCATGCATTTAGAGACTCGCAATTTGCGAGTCCCTAAATGCTATGCTACTAGCCATCGCAAATTGCGATATTGCTGTAGGAATCGCAAATTACCACCAACTTCTAGTTGGTGGTAATTTGCGATTTCCCCGAAAAAAAGCACTTTTTGTTTTTTTCAAAGTGCCATGTGGCACACATAGGGCATGTATGTGTGCTACATGTGCACACTTGCACATTTCAGGGGTGCAACAGGGTGTCCTTTTGGAACCCTTGCACCCTTGAAATTGCATGCGCAATTTGCGAGTACCTATTGGGTACTCGCATATTGTGCATGCAATTCCCATTCATTCCTATGGGCCTCTTGGCCCATAGAAATGAATGGGAAGGGATTCCTTAATTGCGAAACGCTATTTGCGATTCGCAATTAAGGAATATGTAGGAATCGCAATTATTATTGCGATATCTACCTACATAGCATTTTGTGAGTCCTTAATAGCGATTCGCTAAAAATTGCTATTAGGGACTCGCAAACTGCTACAATGATACATCTGCTCCTAGAACCTTTTCATTTGGGTACTCATGCATATCCGAAGAGATACCCAAGATGACGTTTCTTTATTTATTGAAGCATTGTAATTCTTGAGTAAAACACGCGTGCTGCAATAATCAATAGGAGGAAACAGAATAACGTGATTAGCATAATGAGAACGGTGAAGAAGATAAACAGTACAACCATTGTGTTGTTTACAGAGAATATATGCAAGCATATAAATACTGTTATACTTTGTTCCTACCTAGCACTAGCTATCCTAGTGTGCCTAAGGTGGGTGAATCTGCCAGATTTCTGTAGGGTGATCTAACTCTCCATTACCTGTGGGTAAGTGTTATCAGGGTGAAAATCTTCATAGAGAGCTGGGCATCATCTCTTGCAAGAGGTAAACAGGAATCAGCTGGGCTGGGATTCCGGCATGTGGTAGCTTCTGAGTGCCAGTGAAATGTTCCTCTAACTAAACAAGGGAGTGATGTCATTTATATAATATATATATAATAATAAATATCACCCAAGTTGCCATGCCGAAGTCCCAGTCAAGCCACCATTGTTGATTCTATTGTGATAGCTCAGTCGTCAACTGGACAATAACAAACAACATTGATCAGCTGTAAGTTGTCACCACCCCGAGTGTTGTGTCTGCATGTAACATGGGTCGTACCTATTGAACTCTTTGGTGTTGTCAAGAAAACGTGCCTGACCTCCATTAGTATCTAACGGTCACAATAACCATCCCTCCTGATTGGTTCATGAAGAATTGTATGTTCCATTGCGAAGCATGTTGTCTAATGTTGCCTCCATGTAGTTTGTGAATCGTTGCCAATTCGCAAATTGTGCAAATGTGGGAATATTTTGTGCGTTTAAATCTTTTATCTTGGCCAGACCAACACAGGAAGTTTGCTGCACACTTTTGTTCAGGAAAACCGTTTGGTGTGGTATAACGCATGCTCTAAATAAATCTTAAGTCCCCTGAACCTGCTAATCTCTAGTTTCCCATATAGATTTTAAATCAACATTGTCCTTCCAAAAGTCAATCCCGTGTACAGACTGCTGGGAAATGAAAGATGCAGAATAAATCAGCTTGCTGTCAGTGAGCATAGTGAGTTTGTTTATAATAATTGGACTGTGGGTCAGCTGGATTGTGACCAGAAAATATGCAAACTTCTGTGCAAATGCATTTGAACTACCCTGTTGTGGTGTAGGGCTGTTTTCCCATTGTGTGTGATTATATAGTGCACATGGAGTACTTGCTTTAGGCAAAAAAGGGTGACTATATGGCGAAAGCAGAAAATTTTATCACAATTGGAGCTACCATCATACATTTCTTCAGTATTAAAAACAGTAGAATGCTGTAGATCGTCTAGCATTTAATTCACAGTATCAATGTCCCAATAATCAGAGATAGTACTAGGAGTGATAACATCCTGTAAAGAAATTCTAAATATATATGAAATCTGTAGAGTTTCAGTCGGTCCAAATATATCATATGATACCTTATCCCAAACAATTCCATCAGGAACCAGAACAGCAAAAATGTTCGCCAGGGAAAGGTCTTTTGTACTTTGTGTGAAGAAGAATGAGGTGTTTAAACCACGTTCATCAGTTCAACGGCAAAGCATTCTGGGAGATAGTGTCCATTCATAAGCAGAAAAAAGATAGTCACAAAACCAATCAAGATGAAGAGTAAAAGTGATGCAATTATAATCCAAATGTATATCCATGGAGAAATAAAGTATGTCTTTTTCAGCCAAATATAAAATTCACGCAGTCTAGCTTTGGGCGGTAGAGGTGGGTCAGACCAATCCGAAGAGAAGCCATCAAAGTCGATGAAGTAGCCAGAGGCAGTTCAGTCTATTTTAGGCAGCACTAGAGGCTTTGTAGAACTGGGAGTAGTTGACTCGAATGGTGGTACATTGGGGTATATTTGTCTGTTTGCAGAAGTTAAATCTGTGTTTGCATACATGTTGATTATATGGCATTTATTGGTGTAAAAGGTAGAAGTGATACTTCAGTGTTAGCCATCACCAGCCGGGGAGAAGAAGCTTCCTCATTGATTAAAGTTTCCAACAGGACCAGGATGTATTTATAAGACCCATCTGATTGTAAGTGTTTGCAGTGGTCCAAATAAACACAAGCCAGAGGCTTGTCTGAGATCAATAGAGGTGTCTGTGGTGGGTGAGCTATGGTGGAGCCTTTCATCTGCTGGCAGATGTTGCATTTTAGGATGAAGTCCTTGTTTTTTTGTAAAGACCTAGCACTAGTAGCATTGCTGCAATAGTGAAATTGTAGCTGCCACCCCTACTTGAGCAGATGCTAGGTTCTCATGTGCTGCTAGGGTAAACCCTAACCTGCGATCTGAGTTTTGTACAACTCAATCCTCCACTCCAGAAATCTGAGCAAATGGTATGTTTAGCACACTTAACTGGTAGGAGTATTTAGTTGGAAAGCCTTTCACAAAGTGGGTTCCATCGCATGCAGCATTGACAGCCGTCATGATGTCTCCATCAATCCTCGTACTAGAACAAGTAATTGCAGCAACTGCAGCAGTTTGCACTGTTACATTTGCAGCTTCTTCAAGCCATGGAATTCCCTATAACGTGTATTCCTACACGCTGATGACACAATGAGTGTATCAGATAAGTCAGTGGTAAACATGCTTTTAGTTTAGCCACCTGTCCCTAAAGCTTCTTGTGTTTTTTACTGTACCCTTTGGAATCACTGAATCCATTCTGGCTCCAGTAGTGTAAGTACTCATTGTAAGACTGGACACAATAGTATGAATCACACACAATTAGTGGTGAGAATCCGAGATCCGTATTCTCAAGTCCCAAAAATGAAATCTTTTAGTTCAGCCAGCTGCGCAGTCACCAAGTGACTGCATGTAGGTTTTATGAGGCTGAAATTCTCCATCCTGCATTTGACCATTAACTGCTGTGCTTTGTCCCGATAACAGGCTGTGCAGAACCATCAGTATAGATGAAGTACTCATGCTGATCTAGAGGCATAACTTCATTAGGCAGAGGATATTCATGTTCGTATTGCAGATATGCCCGTGTTTGTAGTGTAGAGTAAAATATGTAATCTACATCTGTTGATGAGATGGCCTATTGTATCCATCGTGGATGTAAAGCTTTTTAGGAATGCTGGCCTTCGTAACAGCCTCTAAGACTGGAACTGGAGTCACGACAATTATGCATTTCCCCCTGAGCCAATGACCTTTCTCTCACTACAGCAGCCTGTACTCCCATCAGAATCGTTGCTGTCAGTGCAAACGCATTTCTGCATTTGCATATAAATGTGACACAGGTGTATCCTGATGCACCTGCAATTATACGGATCACCAGGTTTGTGCTGTTAACACATGTGTGTAAATGTTTTGAAGCTAACATGTCAGCTTGTACTGAATGTAGTATTAGTGTGTGCTCAGTTGTCCAATGTAAACTTGAAAAGTCTGGACGAGTCAAGTCGCAGAATGGCCTTACGCACTCTGCATAATCTGGAATGTATGTTCTGCCACAATTTAGGAAACCCAATAATGATTGGAGTTTTTTCAATGCGTTTGGTGGTTGTAAAAGCACACACTTCTCTAAGAAACGTGTCACAAGGTTTTCGCTTCACTTGAAAACTCATATCCAAGGAACAAGACAGTAAGATAGGCAATTTTTGTTTTCTTCAACTTAAATGTGTAGCCAATTGTGAGCAAATCCCAAAACAATGCGAACAACTCTAGCCAAGTGAGTTGACAGGTCCTTATCTATTAGGTATATGCCATCGACACAGGACAATGCCTGGTCATCAAAATCTTGTAAGAGTTATGTTACCCAAGCTGAAAACTGCCCACGCCTATTCTTATAACCTTGGGGAAATTGGCAGAACTGCTTTTGAGAACCTGGGGGACTAAATCCGGTCAAGTACTTGCTTTCCGGTGCAGTATTTTGGCAGAAAAATCTATTTGAGATGTCTAATGTGGTTTTATATTTCTTTTGCACTATATATTATATATTGTTCAGTAGTGCCGCGCTGTCCAGGTTTTGTACAGCAAATGTGTGTGTAGCGGTGTTCAAGTTTCTGCTATCGAAATCTAAACAATATGAATGGTCTGGTTTCATTACTGGAAACAAAGGATTATTCATAGGGGAGGTGCAACTTTCTATTACACCTTGGTATTCAAGTTGTGTGAGTATTTTTTTAACTTGTTTTTTAGCCTCATCTTTGATGGGTATTGCCATTATGGTTGTGGGGTTGACCTCACAGGAATGATGTGATAAGGGGAACTGCCCACATGGTTGCAGTATAATGCTGGAGCTTGTGCTAAGGACTGCTCCTTAGTATGAATCTTTAATTGCATCTGGAACAAGGATGGAGAAAGCAGGTAAAATTACTGTTTCTCCACAGGGGCAATCCATAACAAACTCTGTTGGACAATCCTTTTCAGCCAAGAAAATGTCATAGCTGAATGACAAGTTCTTCCAAAACAGAACATTCATGGGGCATTGTATAGCCCCATCCATTTTGAGTTGCAATTCATATAATTGATGCGGGACACTTAATTTCCTATCCGAAGTTTCCACCTGGATATAGTCACTCGTTGCTACTGCTGCCAGACACCTCATAAGATTCTGGTGAACTATTGTGATTTCTGGCACGCTGTCCAGCATGGTCAGAGCCCACTCCCCGCTCAGAAGCAGTGTCCTCAATATCCGTGGCATACTTGACTTTAAAGCCAGTTACCTTCTTCTTTTTGAATTGAGGCTTGGACTGTTTTGGTTTGTCTTCATGTTTTATTGTATAGTCCGAGGAGCATTGTGAGTCCATCTTTGGTTTCACATACTCCTCTGATATGCACTCCGATCATTGCCCTCTCTCCGAGCGTTTCCTCATATGACTCCTGAAAGGAACGAGAGGAACGCGTATCAGTATCCTGATACCTATCAGATGTTTTAATATTGTCACATTTACGCAAATTATAGTGTTTTTCCCTGGACTCGTTTTCAAGAGATCCACCCCGTGCTTTAGTCTTTTCTTTATTTTTCTTATCTTCCCACTTCTTCTTACTAAAAGAGTCTGATGCCTTCTTTGAGTTATCCTTTTCATAATTACCCTTAATTTGTGGTTTACTAGGTCTGGCTCCCAAATTATCTCTACCTATTTTTGCACAGATTTCCTCAATCATTTTTGGTAATTTGCTCTCCTGGACTTCCAGATCTAAATTCGTGAGTCCTTGGCATACAGCCAATGCTGCTGCTCCTCTATAATGTTACTCCACATTATGCAAAGCTGCAAATCAGTTTCATCCCCAAATCTAGGGCAGGGGCCACCCTGTATTCATTTTGGATCTCTTAAGCACTTCTGGCAAAGCAGGTAATGAGGGTATACCTTGTGTTCTGGTATATACTACAGCAACAATTGTACCCCAAGTGGTGCAGTCTTCCTCTGGGGAAGCCATCCCCATTGGCAAGCATATTGTGAGAACTCTGTATTTTTCTTGGGGTCTTGTAGGGGTAAACACTGCTTCAAGCTGATTTGTTTTTTGTGCAATCCAAAACGGAATCTCCTCCTGTCTGATGGGAACCTTACCCATGACGGCATTAATAGTCACTGGACTAATTCCAGGCATAGCCAATTGTGGTTGTGCAGCTTGAGCAGCCTGTGCAGGATTGTCATTGTTCTCATGACAAATTGTGTCAAACATCTATATGTTCTAACCAGATCTGTGTATAGTGGCATAGCTCTGCTGCTGTCAGATTTGCTATATCTCGGTAGGGTGTGTCACCAGCTAAGACTGGCCATGTTGCTCCCTCATTGCTAAGGGAACCAGTTTAACATTGTTTCTTGTATGTGGTAGGGTGCCTTTAAACCAATTTTGGTGTTCTTGGTATGTTAGTGGTATTTCAGTGCTCCATAAGATGTGCAGTTGTTAGGAACTGCAACTACAGTGCAAGCATGAAAATGTCTTGTTCGTGCATCTTCTGCTGGGAATGTAGCCCATGAATAGAATACCTCTGTCCTGAATTATTTGTGGACCTCAACCATGAAAATAACATCTCCGCCTGCAAGGGGGAGTCCGTGTTCTTGCAGCATCTATGTAACCGCATGTCTGCAGTTTACTGTTATGTTAATTGCTGCATCGTCGTCAGCCATATGACTATGTGGAATTCTGTGAAGGAACCTTATTGCAGCATTGTGATTCTTGAGTAAAATATGTGTGCTGCAATAATCAATAGAAGGAAACAGAATAACGTGATTAGCATGATGAAAATGGTGAAGATAAACAGTCCAACCATCGTGCTGTTTGCAGAGAATATATGCAAGCATATAAATACTGTTACATTTTGCTCCTACCTAGCACTGCCTATCCTAGTGTGCTTAAGGTGGGTGAATCTGACAAATTCATGCAGGGTGATTGAACTGCCCCGTTACCTGTGGGTAAGTGTCATCAGGGAGTCATCAGAGTCATTAGACCCAAGAAACACAAAGCTTAATATTCGACTGGTACAATTATTGGACATCTTTAAATCCCTTGTCTCCCCATCCCCCCGTTCCCACATGGAAACTACCACGACACTGCCTGACAGATCACGTTTTCAAACACGAGCAAGGGCTAAGTATACAGGAATACTTCTCTCATAACACGGGAACGGCGATGTCTAAATTAGTAGAGTGGGACGCATTTAAAGTAGTAGCCAGGGGAGAATGTATAAAACAAGTAGAAGGGGTAAAACAAACACTGGAACGAGCACTAACACAAGCCGAAACGAAATTAGCTACACTCACAAAACAAGAAGACGCAAATGAGGCGACTGTTGCTCAGGTAGCAGAGGCAAAGACAGAACATCTAGCAGCCATCACAGACTTACGCAGGTACAACTTTAAGGCATATGCAACCTGGGTGCACAAGGAGAGGGATAAAACAGGAACAATGCTAGCATGGCTCGCTAAACAGGACACAGAAGTAAAACCCATCACCGAATTGCTAGATCCCCTCGGAAATATAGTGCGCTCACAAACAGAAATCCTATTGGCATTCCAGCAATACTACACTAAGGTATACCGCAACCCAGAACAGACTGGGCTAGAAGCGATAAACCGCTTCCTCGACCCATTAACAATCCCGCAAATCGCAGAGGCAGAGCAAACTGCATTAGATACAGAGATACAATCTACTGACATCACCCAAGCAATTCATGCACTGGCACGCAACAAAGCGCCAGGATTGGATGGCTTCCCCCTGGAATATTACACAACCTTCTCCCCCCTGTTGGTTCCCCGCCTTGTAGAAATGTTTGCGGCCGTGCTAGAAAAGGGAGAGCTGCCAGGCTCCCTTCGAGAATCAGTTATCGTAACCTTCCCGAAGCCACACCGTGACCCACGACAGATGGCCTCATACCGCCCCATCACGCTTCTGTTGGCCGATTGTAAGTTACTGGGGAAGATACTGGCAGACCGCTACACACAAATTCTACGACCCCTGATCCACCCAGACCAATGTGGATTTGTTCCAGGCAGAAACACGTCCCAAAATATACGCCGATTATTTCACATCCAAGATCAAGTGAGTACCACGTTCCCTAGAGTGGCCTGTCTCATCTTAGACCTCGAGAAGGCCTTTGACACTCTCACATGGCCATACCTGTTCTCAGTTCTAGAACAGACGGGGATAGGTCCCATCCTCCTGGCATATACGTGACTCCTGTACACCAAACTTACCTCGCGCATCCGCATGGGACGATACATATCATCATCTTTTGCGGTAGAGAGGGGCACGAGACAGGGCTAACCACTCTCGCCCCTGCTTTTTGGCCTCGCGGTAGAGCCCCTCGCCATACGACTGCGCCGGGAGGGGGAAAATTGGGGCATTCCCATAGCGGATACCGTGCACAGTGTCTCCATGTACGCTGATGACCTATTACTATATATCCGGGACATCACCGCGGACCTGACGTCCATATGGACAACACTGGCGGAATTCGCAGAGGCATCCAGCCTTAGAGTAAACTGGGACAAATCCACAGTCTATCCACTGCACCCCGATCTCACCCCTCAAGACGTTAGGATGGGTGAGCAGGGCCTACACCGGAGTATAAGTGCCCCCGCTACCTTGGGGTTCACCTGTACCATTCCCCATCCAACATATTTGAGGGCAATCACCGCAGTGCGCTAGCCGGAATCAGATCGGCGGTCGGGTTCTGGAAGAACCTCCCGCTGGCCCCGATAGGCCGAGTGGCCTTAGCCAAGATGATAATAGTACCACGGCTATTGTATCACTTCACGAATCTGACGGTAATCCCGCCCAGAGCTTTCTTCCGAGATTTAGACTCACTCCTCAGTACGCTAATTTGGGGAACAGGCAGACACAGGATAGCATTAGCTAAGTTACAATTGCCCACCACACAGGGAGGACTAGGCGCACCCTCTTTTGAATCGTACTTCCTGGCAGCGCAACTGCAGTGGCTGTCCTACTGGACGGCAGGCAGACACATGGGTGAGACGCATACGACGACCGGACAGATTCCCATCCCAGAACTCCGCCGTTTACTACTACCTGGTACTAAACCGCGGTGCACATATCCGATACAGGTGTTGGTGGCCCGCAAATGCATGCAGAGGATACATTGGATGTCGGCAGGGGCACCACTATACTCCCCTCTACTACCGCTAGTTGGCTGGCCCAAACGAGAGATGTACTATACACCTGGCATGCTCCACCTCTGGACAGAACACTCTCTAACCGAGATAGAGTCCCTGTTCGAGGACGGACAGCTGAGACCATTTCGCCAAATAATGGATGAATATGATGTTCCCCCTGGCTAATTCTTACTTCACAGACAAATCATAGAAAGCTATCGGCCATATCATGATCTGTCCGCAGGAGAGCCAGCAACCCATCCGGTTATTCACACGATCATGCACATGGGGGCAGGACGACACCTGATCACCTGGCTCTATAAAGCCATACGGGAACTCATACACAAACCCCTAGAGGCCCTGCGGGTCACGTGGGAGGAGGAGTTGGGGCGTCAATTGCACGACAAAGAATGGGAGATGGCCCTCGAATATCCCAAGAAGGTGTCCAGAAATGCACGCTTTAAAAATATCCAATTCTATATTCTACACAGAGCGTACCAAACACCTGTGCGTCTCCAGCGGTTTTACGCAGACACCCAATTCCTATGCCCCAGATGTCGTTCACCGGATGCCGACTTCCGCCACATGTTCTGGAGCTGCCCTACACTACAATCATACTGGATAACGGTCCACGAGACACTTAGAGATCTCACGTGTCTACCACACATGAACACATGGGAGGCCTGCGCACTAGGAGTCTTCCGGAGACGGAAACAGCACAAAGTGTCCATCCGCTTCGTTTCACTGGCAACACTACTAGCAAAAAGAGGCATAGCAATGTACTGGCGGTCACCTACGGGTCTCCCGATAGCGGCATGGGTGGGAGCAGTACACAAATGGGCAACAGGGGAGGAGACACTTAGGGGCCGATTCCGATTCGGGCCGGAAAACATACCGACCGACTCGGTATGGGAATATAGTCCGACCGACACGTACCGGCGTCGCCCGACCTGGGTAGTACGATGAAATGCATGTGAATCATGACCGACTCGTACGGAACACAAGCCGAACGACCGAACCGCACGGAAACAAGCTATCCGGCCGGGAAACCACGTGAATCGAACCGACCGACACGCACCAGGAATGAACCCGAACGAAACGTACCCGCGAACTCCGACCCGTGCAGTACGATGCAATGCGTGGAAAACCAGACCGATTCGCACGGAGCTCAAGCCGTATGACCGACACGCATACAAAAGCCAGCAGAAGGAAGCCAATACCCAGAGACCGACGCGTACGCCGCACAATAAACCTAGCAGAAACACAGCGTGAACGACTCGGAGAAGCTCGCACGAGACAACTGCAGCGTCCCACTCGGTCAGAAGAACGTCTCCTACATGCACAAAAAATACAAAGGGAAAAATACAAAAAAAAAGGGCCAAACAAGCAATGACAAAGTCAATAAATACAGGGAAAAAAACATGGAACAAGGACACACCCCCAACTCCACCCATATAAAGGCCACAAATCCCTACCATGATCCTTTGCAAATTCAACTGACCTGCCAGCACAGAACACCATCAGACAGCAACCACAGACACACTCACAGCTCATCCATCCCACAAGCCACACACCATTAGCACCTTAACAAATAGCACCCTCACATACACCCAGCAAAACCTACACTCACACACCCTCACTTGCACACCCACACACACATCAATCACCACCACCACCCATCACCATGCCCCCAAAGAAGAATCCAAAGTTCCTAGACAGTGAATTGGAAGTCCTGGTAGATGAGATCCTTAGGGTAGAGCCCCAGTTGTTTGGTACATTGGTCCAACAGACCCCCATGTCACAGAAAACCAAGATGTGGGAGAGGATCGTTGACAGGGTCAACGCACAATCACCATGTTTGCGCACAAAGGAAGACATCCAGAACAGGTGGTATGATGTGCGCAGGAGGGTCAGGGACCTACTAAAGAAGGATTACATCTTGAGTCAGCGCACCGGCAGTGGCCCTCCTGCCAAACCACTATACCTCAGGCCCTGGGAGGAGAAGGTGCGGGCCATCCTACCACCAGTGAGCGTATATGGACTATCAAACATCCCAGAGCCTGGTGAGTACACTACTAATATACCCAATATTGTGTGACAATACACACACATCACTGTCAAGGGGATAGTCAAACCATGCACCCTTAGCAAATCCACAGCAACCAAAAGATAATCACCCCAAGATTTGTCTGTCAGTCAGATAAACACAATACATGCCATCTCATAGTGATATGTAACTGTGTCATGATATGTACAAACCTAACTACAAATACAGCAAGGCAGTGGCACAAATATAACCAACAAACACAGTTAGACATTTTGCCACCACTAGAACACCACCTCACAGGGAAGCTCACTGAAAGGAAGGAATAATGTGTATGCTGGTGAAGTCAGTGTAGCCAATAGCATGATGGGAGTTGTAGTCACAGATATTGCTCACCCTCACAATTGGCCCATCAACACCACTCTCAACCATGCTCACCTCACAAGGAGTGGAAGAAAACTGACAAGATGGCTGACACTGGGTACTGCTGTGGGGAGCACAAGCCCCTGCTGGGAACTGTGCACCAACCAACAGCAGTACACCACTGCCTGACATCCTGAAAGCCAACTTGCACTCCCTGCAATGGAAGCACGTTCCATGGTGGGATATTTGGCTGGGTGGGAAGGAGGACTGACAGCTCTGACCATAGTTACAAGCAGCTTTCCTTACACACCCCCTTAACACAGACTCCACACAACTCACCTGGGAGAATGCAATGCCTCACACTCCAATTAAATATCCCACAAAGAACCACCACCCTGGGTTATGCTGTGTGAAGCACAGGGACACTCTTGGGACTTGTAGCCAAACAAACGCCAGGACAACACTGTCAGCCATCCTGTCAGCACAGGCACACTACCCCACAGGGAAGCAGAGTCAAAAGGAAGGAAGTATGGGCATGCTGGGAAGGGGGTGTAGGCAATAGCATGATGGGAGTTGTAGTCACAGATATTGCTCACCCTCACAATTGGCCCATCAACACCACTCTGAACCATGCCCACATCACAGGGAGTGGAAGAAAACTGACAAGATGGCTGACACTGGGTACTGCTGTGGGGAGCACAAGCCCCTGCTGGGAACTGTGCACCAACCAACAGCAGGACACCACTGCCTGACATCCTGAAAGCCAACTTGCACTCCCTGCAATGGAAGCACGTTCCATGGTGGGATATCTGGCTGGGTGGGAAGGAGGACTGACAGCTCTGACCATAGTTACAAGCAACTTTCCTTACACACCCCCTTAACACAGACTCCACACAACTCACCTGGGAGAATGCAATGCCTCACACTCCAATTAAATATCCCACAAAGAACCACCAACCTGGGTCATGCTGTGAGAAGCACAGGGACACTCTTGGGACTTGTAGCCAAACAAACGCCAGGACAACACTGTTAGCCATCCTGCCAGCACAGGCACACTACCCCACAGGGAAGCAGAGTCAAAAGGAAGGAAGTATGGGCATGCTGGGAAGGGGGGTGTAGGCAATAGCATGATGGGAGTGGTAGTCACAGCTCAACATCCCCCACCCACATGGCCCAGCAAGCTCACACTGAAGCATGCACACCTCACAGGGAGTGAAAAGCCACTTCAAAGATGTCTGACACTGGCCTCAGCTGTGGGGAGCACAAGGCCCTGCTGGGAACTGTGCAACAACCAACAGCAGGACACCACTGACTGACATCCTGAGAGTCAACCTGCACACACTGCAAGGGTGGCATGCTTCATGGTGGGATAACTGGGCTGGGGGGAGGAGGGCCGTATGACCACCAAATACCACCAATGCTGGCCATGCACACACCTCAACATTCACATTGAAAAGCTTCAGGTTGGCAGGACAATGTGCTACACCAATATCAACCTCTGACTGTGACAACTGAGGACAATGCAATGTACAGGGCCGCATCCAGAGGTACAGTCACAACTGTCAGGTGTGTGAACCATTGATGCCTGTAGAAACATAACATACATTGTGTGTCTCTTCCAAAAACAGGTGATGATGGGGACACAGCAGCAGACGATGAGGAGTCCCTGTCCCAGGCTCCGGGGGACACTGAGCTCACTGGTGTGGAACAGCCTCTGCCCTCCTCGGATGGCGAAGACCTACCTGGCACCTCCGGTGTGAGTCATCATGCAGCACCAGCAGGACCAACATCTGCACCCCCTGCACCCACTCCTCCAACAACTGCTAACACATAGACCACCCCTGCCAACACGGACAGACCAAGGACCGCCAATGACAACAGCACAGGGACCCCGGCCCAACGTGGAGCAATGGACAACGACCCCAGTAACAACCCCCAAGTGGTCCTACGGTCACCTGTGCGTGCCACCGCAGTTCCGGCACGTGTCGCCAGGGGTGGTGGGAGGGGTGGTAGACATAGGTCGCTGTTTGCAGAGGGGTCTGGACTGCATGATGACCCACAACTGGCACGCATTGCAGATGCGTACCAGAATAGCACCGGAGAGGTCAGCCAGGTAGTGGGGATCCTCAAGGACATTCAACAGCAGCAGGCTGCCCATCATGCCCGCTTGGACTCACACATGTCCCGTGTGGAGACACACATGTCTGGCATGGAGTCCAAGTGGGACACATTGGAAGAACTGACAGTGGTGCATAGGGACATATTGACATGCCTCCGCCAGATTAGCACCAACATGGCCACACCTCCCTGTGTGCCCACAACATCTGGTGCCGCAACTGCCACAGGGAGGGAGGATGACTCTGGCGGAGAGTCCTCTGCACCGCAGCAGCCTGCACGTGAGGGTCCCCCCGAAAGAAGAGGGGTCGTCCGAGGAAGGAAAACTGAGAGGTTGATGGCCATGTACATCCCCCAGGAACCCAACACCTGTTCTGGAAAATCTCCTTTGTGTGCAAACTGTCCACCCTGTCGAATGCAACCCAACTCTCCCACATGACATGGGAAGCTTAAGTTGGCCCAATGTATCAGATGACTGTGGACTTTACTCAGGACATTTCTGCTACCAAGACTTCCAACTCATCTGGGAACTTTGGATTACAATCCCAATGTATAGCACCCACCATCCTGTGCACTATCCTCACACATGTATGGAAATAAACTCACTAATATACCATACTTGCCTCTGTTGTGATTCCAACGTGGTTTCTGTCATGGAGATGGTGATCTGCTAAATGACACTGTGCATGCTAACTGCTACAGCAAGTTCAACACCGTCATGTGAGTCATGGCGACGTGACACATATGAGGGAGACACACCACTAGGGCTACACAACACATACACACCAGGGCCATCTGACTCATCGCCTACCCTGATGTTGCCAGGAAATACAGTGGAATGCACAGACACCACACCTATTCACAGTCTGTGTTAACTAGCCCACAGGTGCAGTAAGCACATGTCAGTCAGATGTGTGACCACAGACAACGCACATCCCAAAGTGAAGGACAAGTTTATTACACATTTGCAACATGTCGTTTCCACTACAGATGCAAGGTAATCCTACGTGGCAGGGGACACACAGTCAACAAGTGTAGAAGAAAGAAAGTCCAGTGGTGTGTGGCACATCACCTGTAGGGAAACGACTGCTTCCACCCTGGAAGTTGAATCATGGTGTCGGGGATCACAGTTCACCAAACAACTCTGAAAGTACCCTGTGAAGGACAGACATGACACACAGTCAAAAGCACTGAAGAACAGGACAGAACTGCAATACTCATGCCCAATACATGTCACAAGATACTCACAGAAAACCAAGTTAGCATGTCAACACTGTTGGGGAGTACAGCCTATCTGTAAGGACACATCGCTGCACGCTTCCAGTCAAGTAGCACATGGCCATACTCAAACAGCACCAGAGCACCACCAACACATATCACGCAAACTCACATCATTGGCATGACAACTCACTGGATATTCACATTCAGCTGAAGAAGTTGGTGATGAGCTGTGTGCGGACATCACCATCATCATCATCATCATCACTGGCATCGTGGCCCAGGCCAGGATCCTCCACAGGTGGCGGATGTTGGTCATCATCATCCAGGATGAGAGGCAACTCCTTCCGCACTGCCAGGTTGTGTGGCATGCAGCAGATGATGACAATCTTGCACACCTTTGCTGGGGCATATGGGAGGGCCCCTCCTGTCTTGTCCAGGCAGCGGAAGCGGCTCTTCAGGAGACCAAATGTCCGCTCGATCACTCTCCTGGTCCGACCATGTGCCTCATTGTAGCGCATCTGGGCTGGTGTCACAGGGTTCCTGAGGGTCAGCAACCACGGCATGTTGGGGTATCCGGAGTCACCTACAGACAGACAATTGCACATTAGCTGACTTGGAAAAGAGGGCGGAATACAACATAGCAGAACACACACAATGGTACAAAGTCAGTACACACCGACAAGCCAGGCACGCTGGTTCTGCATCTGTGACATCATCCTCGGTATGCGACTACTCCTCATCACGTAGGCATCGTGTGCCGAACCAGGGAAACGGGCACACACATGTGAGATGCACATATCTGCAAGACATACCACCAGAGCATTGATCGAATGATAATGTTTCCTGTTCCTGTATGCCTGCTCATGTGCCTGTGGTGGTACCAAAGCCACATGTGTCCCATCAATGGAGCCAATGACATGTGGCATCCTCCCCAGGGCATAGAAGTCACTCTTGACGTCAGTGAGTAGTTGACATTTAGGGAAATAGATGTACTGGTTCAGGCATCTCAACATTGCCTCCAAAACATCGCGTACCACACGGCTGACCATAGTCTGTGACATCCCACCAGCAGACGCCACAGTGTGTTGAAAGGTACCGGTGGCAAAGAAGTGTAGGGCTGCCATCACCTTCACCTTGGGGGTCAGCGCTGTAGGGTACGGCTGGCCAGGTTGCAAATGTGGGGCCAAGCGCACTGCCAAATGATCAATCAGCTGCCTGGTGAAGCGGTACCGTCGGATGCAGTCACGTTCCACCATCGTTGCAAGGTCAGGGAATGGTCTATGGACAGCTGGTGCCCTGCAGTGCATAGGTGAAGAAAGAAAGATTGTCAGTCACCCCACATATGTGGCATTGACCATACTCAATATCACATGATACATCATTTACGAGACACAAGTACTTGCTGTGTGTGCCGTTCTGTATGGACATATGTGGCACCTACATGGCCATCATCTAACATCTCAGTTCAACATGTGTTGACAACAGGTTCCAGGTTGTGCTATGGGAAACCATTAGGCTGTGTCACAGTACCCATTTACTGCTGTCACGTTCCAAACACACACCACAGTGACATGTCTGGACAGATGCGCCACAGGCATCACAGCTCATTGACAGGTAGATTCCCAGGGACCCTGTCTTGCCACATGGACACTGGCATGACATGGCGTATCATGTACACGTCAGCAAAACAAACATGACTCCCACAGGTAGCGGCCCCTGTTGCCTCCGCAGGACAGACATGGACGTCTGTGACACACACACGCACAACATCAAAGTCCATGCACAAACAACGTGGATGTGGAGACTGTCTCCCATTGTGCACATGGAATCAGAGACATTGTAAACACAACATGCACACAGACTGTGGAGGGCAATCACTATTGTGGCAATGGGTCACCCTGTGACATACATACCTTCCCACATGGGACTCTGGGGGTATGTGACATGACATACACATACACAACCTGGAAATGTGACCATGCCACATGCTCTGAAATGAACAGTTGCACATCACAGTGGTCATGTGCACAACACACCAAGGATCCTGTCCCCATGAACACATGCACAGCCTGGGAGAAGCTGCCCCCAAGTGCCACCCCAAAAACCACATGTTGACCCCCATACACAGAAAAGGTAATGCAGCCTTACATGCCTTAGGATACAGTGTGGACAGGCTGTGGTGTTGTAGGTGTGCCCCTGAGTCCCTGGCAAGTATATGTTACTGGCATACGTTCACCAGTGACAAGCATGGTGACATATGCGAGTGACCTGTACAGGGACACGTTGTACAGCAATGGACCGATCGGTGTGCATGCACTGGCCATTGAATCTGTTGTGAGCGGGTACGCGTTGTTTCCCGGAATACGCGTTGTACAGCAATGGACCGATCGGTGTGCTCGCACTGGCCATTGAATCTGTTGTGAGCGGGTACGCGTTGTACAGCAATGGACCGATCGGTGTGCACGCACTGGCCATTGAATCTGTTGTGAGCGGGTACGCGTTGTACAGCAATGGACCGATCGGTGTGCACGCACTGGCCATTGAATCTGTTGTGAGCGGGAACGCGTTGTACAGCAATGGACCGATCGGTGTGCACGCACTGGCCATTGAATCTGTTGTGAGAGGGTACGCGTTGTACAGCAATGGACCGATCGGTGTGCACGCACTGGCCATTGAATCTGTTGTGAGCGGATATGCGTTGTACAGCAATGGACCGATCGGTGTGCACGCACTGGCCATTGAATCTGTTGTGAGCGGGTACGCGTTGTACAGCAATAGACCGATCGGTGTGCACGCACTGGCCATTGAATCTGTTGTGAGTGGGAACGCGTTGTACAGCAATGGACCGATCGGTGTGCACGCACTGGCCATTGAATCTGTTGTGAGCGGGTACGCGTTGTATCCCGGAATACGCGTTGTACAGCTATGGTCCAATCGGTGCGCATGCATTGGCTAGGGCCTGGCATGGCAACAGACGCGTTTTCGAAGCTTCAACGAGTCTGATGCAGTGAATTCAGTTGGCCAGCCACAACAATGTTGCAAATTCATGGGTGTCATGAAGTTTAACTTTTGAAGGATGCTGTGGGCGTGTATAAGTGGTGCAATTCCATGGATTGGCCAGATTCAGAAGATGCAAACGACTTGGACCTATCACTTTGGACACATGGGACAGTATCTGCCTCTGCAGCACACATATAATGCTGGCTGTTCCCCTGAGAGCTCACTTGCCTGCACTACATGCTCCAGGACGACATCTGCCACCAACACTGCTGCTGTCTCTGCATCCTCTGGCTACTGCAATGGCACGTACTGTGGAGAGAGCCCCAGCCTTCAGCCTTGAGGAGAACCAGGCCCTGCTGGACAGCCTCCTTCCACAGAACAGCAAGCTGTATGGGAAACCAGGGGAGCAGGTGAGTGTGCTGTCCACTGCCTTACTAATTGTGCATGTTGTCTGACTAGCAAGACTTACAGTGTGCACACCACTGGCTAGCATGCTCACTGAGTAGTTCTCATCCCCCAAAGTGTGTAGTTACATGCACTGAACAGGTACAGTGCAGTAACAGTGCATTCCAACAAGCTTTTACTTCCCAGACAATGATACCATGTAGTAACTGCTGGCAAACTGTTCATAGCCATCGTTGCACTGCCTGTGTACATCATATGCCCCTGTGATTGAGACATGTATATCCAACTGTGCGATGCACGTATATGTTGCATGTGTAGTAATGGCATTTTCACTTTGTCATCCTCACAGGTTGATGCCCACCAGAAGCAGGAAATCTGGCTGACCATCGCCCGGGCAGTAAGATCCGTGGGGGTCTACAAGCGCCGGATCCGCAACTGCCAGAAGAGGTGGCAGGACCTTCGGGGCTGGACCCGGAGGATCGCAAGGGTCCAGCTGAAGCTGTCGCCTCCTCGCAGGAGGGGCGGACACCGGACCCTGACCCCCACATGCTCAGGATCCTTGCGGTGGTCTTCCCTGACCTGGATGGGCAGCTGAAGGCCAGACAGCAGCAAGGAGGGGGTGAGTCCATGACTGCACTGTGAACTTTGTCTGACATGCTATGTGCCCTCCTCTGGCCTGGTTAAACTTCCACAGTACATCAGTCTTGTGGTCCAGGACCCATGTCCCTCAATTGTGACATGCCCACTCCTCATCTGATACGCAGGTGTGGCCCTTACAGTCAGGAAATTGTGTCACTTGGGTACTGTGTCCTTGCATTTTGCTTCGCTCAAGGTGGGGGACAGCATTTGTTCCCGTGACTTTGTGGTGGGATTCATGGGTGGGCCAATTGCTTACACAATGCCTAAGTTCTGACATGTAATCTGGGTGTAACTTTGATATGTGGTCCACTTGCTGATCTGAATCACCACATGTCCCTGGGGTATTTGGCACACCCCCATGCTGCGGGTGGGAACAATGTTTGGGCCTCAGGAGTATGTATATCAAGTGTGTCACACATGCTTAGCCACCTGCCTACTGTCCAGGGCTCATCCCTCTTTCAGGTGGAGCAGGACAGTCATGCCTACTCCAGGGCATACAATACACTCTGTACTCCCACTCCTGTGTATCAGCTGACATGTTGTGATCAGTGAAATGTTCCCTCGGGTGTCTGCCTCTGTGTCATTGTGCTGTGGCTTCGTTGCCAGGACTACTGGGATGTTTATCGTTTAGGGCTCAGCATGCCATCTGAGATGTGACCATGAGAGATGATACTTCTGTGACTTATAGGTGTTTGACCACTTGACTGTGCACACAGGTGTATGCGACTGTGAATTCCAGGCAGCTGTTTTTCATTCACAGCAGACTGTGAGGTGCTCAGGTTCATAGAGTTGTGTTTCATGTCTCCCATATGTCCAATTGGCATGACGTGGACAAATAAGAGTTCAGATGATGTGGTTTGTGGGGGATGGACATGTGCACTTGTCAGCTACATAACTTGCATTCCCCATTACCTAGGATTGTGACACAGTGCAGGCTGTTGTTGGCTGGCTTCCATGCCCATGTGACTGGAGACAGTGATGTATGACTGTGCAGGCATGCCTGTGCCATGGCATTAAACTCCCTAAGAGTGATCCTGCAGGGGAGTGACATGTGCAACATGCACCCCATTGTGGCATTGACTATCCGGACATGGGTGCATCATGGTGTCTGGTGCTGGTATGCATCACATGCATCTCTAATTAGACTCTGGCCATCCCTTTATCCGGACCTGTACTGACTCAGTGGCAGGAGATGTGATGTGTGCATGTTCACATACTTCACCGTGTTCTCTGCAATGTCCAACAACTGTGTACGTGGTGCATGTGTCCACCCTGGGGTATTACCATCCAACAGGCACCAGACAGATGGGTGCAAGGGCAGGAGGGGTGTGAGTGCCATGGTTGACCATCAGACTGACAATTGGCTTCTCCTAATCTGTGTGAGCACTTTTGGCAATGTTCAACTGAGGATGCCAGGGCTTGCTCTGTAATGTGCTGTACTTACTGTGGTGTGTGCGGTCAGTGCAGGTGACTGATGTTTGTCTGTTTCCCTAATTGTTTGCCGATACATCCACGGCCACAGGAGGGGACAGCTCCATGGACCAGGAGGAGCTGCAGAGCCAGACTGGGTCAGCAGCCGATGAGTGGTCGGAGGGACCCAGTGGCACGGAGGGCGAGGGGAGCCACACTGAGGAGTCCTCAGCACCATCCACCTCAGCTGAGGACCACAGCAGCTCGGAGGATGACTCCCTTGTCGAGGCGGGTGTCAGCAGCCACCACACCCCAGCTAGTATGTCTGGCCCCGCCTCCACCACCGCCACCACCGCCCTCCCATTGGCTCCCATTCCAGAGGTTCGTGGAGGCTCCCATGTTCGGGAGCGTGTCTCCTTTGTGCCAGGCACCGCACCCCCTGCCCCTGTGTCCACTGCTGCCCTGAGTGAGGAGTCTGTGTACCTCCTTCGCCAGCTCCATGTAGGGCAGACAGCAATGCTGAGTGTCCTCCATGCACACACCACTCTGTTGACACAGCTGGTGTCGTTCATGGAGGGCATCTCGACAGGCATGTCTGCCCTACAGAGGAGCAATAGGTCCATGGACTCCTCCCTGACGGCAGCAGTGTCCCTCCTCCAACAGTCCATCACCCCTCCTACCTCTGCCCCATCCACACTTCCTAGCACCCTACCTGTCCCAAGCACATGCACACCTGCACAATCACCCAAACACACAGACACGAGCAGCACAGAAACACACAAAACAAGGGCAAAACATGCACACAAGCATCCTCAGGGGACTGATACCACACCCACAGGGGATGGGGAACAGACACACTCACAGGCATCCACAGTCACTCCGCAGTCCTCAATATCCTCTCCCTCCAAGACCCCTTCCCTTGCCTCACCTGCAACCCCACCTACAAAGCAGCTCTTCCTCTGTGACCTCGGCCTCTTCCCCTCCGATCCCGCTGATCCAGCATACAGGGGGAAGAGGAAGTCCACCCACACACACAGAGGGGAGTGCCCCTCACCCCCGGACACCCTCCCCCAGGCGCAGACAGACTGAGGCCCCCACCCGCAAGTCCCCCGGGCCCGGAAGAGCAAGACCCCGCCACCGCCCTGCAGGTCAACCACACAGTCTCCTTCCTCCATCCCTCAGGCCCCCACAACACAGGTTCCCCCACCACACCCTGCCCCAGGTTCCCCCACCCACAGATACACCATCCCCAAAATGATGCGGCCTTCTCCACCTACCACTTGCTCTTCCAGCCCCACACCCCCGCTGAACATGTTTGTGCCACTGGTGTGGAGACTGTGTCCTCCCCCTCTGTCCTGCCCACCTTACCTGAACCCCATTCTACTCCCCTGGAGATGGGCACTGCAATGGAGTCCACTACCACCCCGTCTGACTTGGGCACTGCAGTGGGGAACCTGTCCACTCCACACCATCTGACTCATGCCCCCCAGTTGTGCCGGCACACACCATGTCAGACACCTCCACTGCAGTTGTCAGTGACTCTCCAGCACCAGCCACCCCTTCCCTGCCTCCTTCTGGTGAGCCCTGATCCTGTCCCTGCAGTGCCTGGCCTGCCCCCCCCGTATGCCCCTCCGAGGGGAGTTTCCCTGGTTAGTAGCAGTGCAGGCAAGCGAAGGGTGACATCTGCCACTGTTACCCTGTTTGGACTTCAGTCATGGACTGGCCATTGGCCTTTGGGTTTAGTCTGGACTTTCTATTTTCAATTCACATATGCTGAATAAAGCTCCTTTCAGTTCTCTAGTGGTTTTGCTTCAGATGTACATGATGTTGAGGATGCTAACCATGCCCTTGCTGCAGTGATGGTGATTTTGGATATCAGGTAAAAGAAGTGTTACTGTGCAAGACTCCATGTGGTCCAGGGTGAATGTGTCCTATCCTGGTGTGTAGCCATGTCATCCTTTGCAGCAATATGAGGGTGTCATGTTTTTCATATTTGTCAATGGAATTCCCTACATGTTTTTGCAATATCACATCTGTGGCTTACACCCCTGCACATCAGATGTGCTTGCCATTGTTCAATTTGTCTATTTCCCTGACCGTGTGACCATCTCCACTGGACATGCAAGTTTGGGCATCAATGGGGAAGGACTCATCTGTGGTATCAGTGCAACTTGCTATACATGTGTATTTGAACTGTGCAGATGATTTCGGTGACACTGCCATGACCAGGCTGATGTGACGGGAGCCTTCATTTTGTGCTAATTGCTGACTGAGTGACCAAGTGTTCTGCTGACATGATGGAGCCCTGCAGAGTCAACGTATGGCACAACTTTCCTTACACAGGAGTGGAGTCCCCTCATGGCATTGTGTAATTCCGTGACATTGCCTGAGCCCAAGGTGTGTGTTGTGTGAGCATGTCTGTGTGTGTTCACTTCCATTTTGCAACACAGGCTGGGGTCCCTAGTGATGTTCCTGTTTGTGATGCTTGCTGAGTTGACCTATGTTCCCCCTAAATCTTCGCCCTGGGTTCTCTGGGATGTGGGTGCATGGCACATTACTGTCCATCAGGGTGTCATCCATAGGTGTGTTTGCTGTCAGGGCTGAGTTTGTGGGCAAACGCAGATGAGACACAGTCAGGATTCCCCTTGGCACTTGTTGGTTACACGAGTCATGTAATTTACAGTTTGTGTTAGCTTTCAGTGATTGTGACACGTTGTGTGTGTGACTGCTGCCACTCCTCAGGGTCATAGCTGTAATGTTGGAAGTTGTCTATGTGTGTTCTTTGTGGTTGACCTTGGCTTCTTCATTGGTGTGTGACTGTGGCCGGGATCCCATTGGTTGGTGTGGATTTGACGTCATGCCCATGTACAGCGTACTGTGCAGTGTGTCAGACATTCACGAGTCTTGTTGACTGGCCATGTGTGATGGGTTTCTGCACCTTAGTTCCCACCACCACCCCTGGGATTGTCATGGGTGCATGTGCAATGTTACCAGTCCATGTGAGCTTCACTGCTGCACATTGGTGGAGATCAAGGTGTGTGGTGTTGAGTGTGTGCAAATGAGAGTTGTTGCACGGCTAGACCCCTACCTCCATATTGGCCTTGGCTGACAGGCCGTGCTGGTTGATTTGTGCTTGTGTAGGTGTGATGATAGTTTGTTGCTCAGGACACATGACTGTGGTTCACAGTGTGAACGACATCTAGCTTTGTCATCACAGTGGGATTATCATGCACGCCAGTGTCACCACAATGTGGGGTCCCTGGGGGTAGTGCTGTGGTGGGTCTGTCTCTTGCTGTGTTAGTTGCTGTTCCTACAAGCTTGTGTGACATGTGTAATTTGGGCTCCCTCTCATCTAACCATGCCTGATTGCCCACATAGGGGAATCCGATCCATGAGTTACTTTTGTGTGGCACTGTATACACATCTGTGTAATTGGGATTCAGGCCTCCTCATGTGTTGTGTGGTTGCCTGGGGACCCTGGCACACCCGCCCATCACCTGTTGTGTTTGATATGCAGTGTGAGGCTGCCTGTTTGTGTTTGTGCATCTGCACCACTGCATTGGCATATCTTTAGTGTGCCATTGGCTGTATGTTGTTTGGTGGGTTTCCCCTGCTGTCCCTGGGACTCCTAGGTCATCAGTCAGCACAATAATCATGGTTTGTATGTCCCATTGCTGCCATGGTATGGTATTTGTTCACCTCACATCTACAGTCTCCACAGGGTATCTACATGTGTGTGTCCATTGGTGCAGATATGTGGGTCTGCATTATGATGGTCACTTCTGTCATTGTGTTATTGATGAATGTTGACAATGTCAGCCCCCATGGGTGATGTTTGTCTGCACATGGCCAAAGGTATGTCTTATTTGCACTGCACTGTTTGCCTCACCCAATCTATGTTGCTATGGGACACAAGCACTACTATGCCACTGATGTGTTTGTTGTTGTGTGACCAGGAATCATCCATGCTGTTTGGCATTTGCAGCTTTTTCCATGACAACACTTACATTTTGGTCACTGTGATGATGGGGGTTTGGACCCCATTGCCACAATGTTCAAAATGTGCTTCAGCTATGGACCCCACACTTACCTTTTGGTCACTGTGATGATGGGGGTTCGGACCACATTGCCACAATGTTCAGAATGTGCTTCAGCTATGGACCCCACACTTACCTTTTGGTCACTGTGATGATGGGGGTTTGGACCCCATTGCCACAATGTTCAAAATGTGCTTCAGCTATGGACCCCACACTTACCTTTTGGTCACTGTGATGATGGGGGTTTGGACCACATTGCCACAATGTTCAAAATGTGCTTCAGCTATGGACCCCACACTTACATTTTGGTCACTGTGATGATGGGGGTTTGGACCCCATTGCCACAATGTTCAGAATGTGCTTCAGCTATGGACCTCACACTTACCTTTTGGTCACTGTGATGATGGGGGTTTGGACCCCATTGCCACAGTGGTCATGGTCTGCTTGCATTGTGGAGGCCACACACATTTATGTGTGACACATGTGATAGGGGTTCACATTGTATGTTCAATGTCATGTTCAGTGTTGTAGGCATTTGACACAGACTACACACGCTTGTCATGGTGTTGGGGGATGTGTTTTTCTGACATTCCTTATGTTGGAGTATGCTGGTTGTGTCATGCATTACCCGTCCTATGAGTAGGGGTGGTGTTGGTGGTAGGCATCCATCCCCCTTTGAGTGGGGATGGTAGTAGTGACAGGCATCCAGCCCCCCCTGAGTAGGGGTGGTGGTAGTGGTAGGCATCCATCCCCCTATGTGTGGGGATGGTAGTAGTGACAGGCATCCAGCCCCCCCTGAGTAGGGGTGGTGGTAGTGGTAGGCATCCAGCCCCCCCTGAGTAGGGGTGGTGGTAGTGGTAGGCATCCATCCCCCTATGCGTGGGGATGGTAGTAGTGACAGGCATCCAGCCCCCCCTGAGTAGGGGTGGTGGTAGTGGTAGGCATCCAGCCCCCCCTGAGTAGGGGTGGTGGTAGTGGTAGGCATCCATCCCCCTATGTGTGGGGATGGTAGTAGTGACAGGCATCCAGCCCCCCTGAGTAGGGGTGGTGGTAGTGGTAGGCATCCAGCCCCCTGAGTAGGGGTGGTGGTAGTGGTAGGCATCCAGCCCCCCTGAGTAGGGGTGGTGGTAGTGGTAGGCATCCATCCCCCTATGTGTGGGGATGGTAGTAGTGACAGGCATCCAGCCCCCCTGAGTAGGGGTGGTGGTAGTTGTAGGCATCCAGCCCCCCTGAGTAGGGGTGGTGGTAGTGGTAGGCATCCAGCCCCCTATGTGTGGTGAGGGTAGTAGTGACAGGCATCCATCCCCCTATGTGTGGTGAGGGTAGTAGTGACAGGCATCCATCCCCCTATGGGTGGGGATGGTAGTAGTGACAGGCATCCAGCCCCCCCTGAGTAGGGATGGTGGTAGTGGTAGGCATCCAGCCCCCCCTGAGTAGGGGTGGTGGTAGTGGTAGGCATCCAGCCCCCCCTGAGTAGGGGTGGTGGTAGTGGTAGGCATCCAGCCCCCTATGTGTGGTGAGGGTAGTAGTGACAGGCATCCATCCTCCTATGTGTGGTGAGGGTAGTAGTGACAGGCATCCATCCCTCTATGGGTGGGGATGGTAGTAGTGACAGGCATCCAGCCCCCCATGAGTAGGGATGGTAGTAGTGGTAGGCATCCAGCCCCCCCTGAGTAGGGGTGGTGGTAGTGGTAGGCAGCCATCCCCCTATGAGTAGGGGTGGTGGTAGTGGTAGGCATCCAGCCCCCCCTGAGTAGGGGTGGTGGTAGTGGTAGGCATCCAGCCGCCCCTGAGTAGGGGTGGTGGTAGTGACAGGAATCCAGCCCCCCCGAGTAGGGGTGGTGGTAGTGGTAGGCATCCAGCCCCCCCTGAGTAGGGGTGGTGGTAGTGGTAGGCATCCATCCCCCTATGTGTGGGGATGGTAGTAGTGACAGGCATCCAGCCCCCCCTGAGTAGGGATGGTGGTAGTGGTAGGCATCCAGCCCCCCCTGAGTAGGGGTGGTGGTAGTGGTAGGCATCTAGCCCCCCCTGAGTAGGGGTGGTGGTAGTGGTAGGCATCCAGCCCCCTATGTGTGGTGAGGGTAGTAGTGACAGGCATCCATCCTCCTATGTGTGGTGAGGGTAATAGTGACAGGCATCCATCCCCCTATGGGTGGGGATGGTAGTAGTGACAGGCATCCAGCCCCCCATGAGTAGGGATGGTAGTAGTGGTAGGCATCCAGCCCCCCTGAGTAGGGGTGGTGGTAGTGGTAGGCAGCCATCCCCTATGAGTAGGGGTGGTGGTAGTGGTAGGCATCCAGCCCCCCTGAGTAGGGGTGGTGGTAGTGGTAGGCATCCAGCCCCCTGAGTAGGGGTGGTGGTAGTGACAGGCATCCAGCCCCCGAGTAGGGGTGGTGGTAGTGGTAGGCATCCAGCCCCCCCTGAGTTGGGGTGGTGGTAGTGGTAGGCATCCATCCCCCTATGTGTGGGGATGGTAGTAGTGACAGGCATCCAGCCCCCCCTGAGTATGGGTGGTGGTAGTGACAGGCATCCAGCCCCCCCTGAGTAGGGGTGGTGGTAGTGGTAGGCATCCATCCCCTATGAGTGGTGACGGTAGTAGTGACAGGCATCCATCCCCCTATGGGTGGGGATGGTATTAGTGGTAGGCATCCATCCCCCTATGGGTGTGTATGGCATTGGTGATAGCCATCCCGCCCCTATGGTTCTGCTGTTGCTAGTGTACGTCATTTCTGCATCCCTGTGTGTGTGACATATTTTGGGTACGTGTCGTTTGTTTGTGTTGTGGGTGTTTGACTTACCGTCTGCGTCGTACGCGTCCGTACCGGTCCCGGTAATAGTTGTAGAGTATTGGTAGGACCTGCGCGATGGGATTCATGGTTGGGTCGTCTCGTTCGGGTTTCTCGTGGCTTCGACTCGTACTCGTCGCTGGCTTGTCCGTCTCGTCGCCGTGGATCGTCTTGTGACGCGAATCGGAGCTTATGTACAGCTCTCCCGGATGCTCTGATGTGCCGGACGTAGCGACGGGTTCAGCGCGTACGGAAGGCGCATCGTACTCGTCCGGCCGGAAGGTGCTGTGTATTTGCTTCCATGCGACTCGAATCGGCGTTTACGGATCCGGCTCGGGCGGGGAACAGGAGCTGGATTTGGTGAGTACGGCTCGCTTGGAATCTGGGCTGTTATGCGCATCGTACTTGTTCGTTCGGACGACTGTTCGAATCGGTCGGGAAACACGCGTTCGGCTTGGTTTTTTTCCGGACGAATACTGTTAGGTGCGCTTCCGGACGGGATCGGAATCAAGACAGAAGACCTGCACTGCTGCACTTTATGCACAGCTTTGCACGCACCTATAATACCAGTTATTAGTTAATTGCTCTCTTGGGCACATCAATCCTAAATGATTGACTATTCTCTTCCTAATTTAAATTATTTATTTGTAATGTCAATTGCGTATTTTAACAATGCTTATGTTTTTTATTGACTAATAAACAAATATTACTACTACTAATAGTAATAATATTTATTGAAGCATTGTGATTATTGAGTAAAATATGTGTGCTGCAATGATCAATAGAAGGAAGCAGAATAACGTGATTAGCCTAATGAGGATGGTGAAGAGGATAAACTGTTCAACCATTGTGCTGTTTAAAGAGAATATATGCCAGCATATAAATACTGTTATATTTTGCTCCTAACTAGCGCTACCTATCCCAGTGTGCCTAGGGTGGGTGAATCTGCCAAATCCCTGTAGGGTGATCTAAGTCCCCTGTTACCTGTGGGTAAGTGTCATCAGTGTACCCGTCTTGGTGGAGAGCTGGACATCATCCCTCGCAAGAGGTAAATAGGAATCAGCTGGGCTGAAATTACAGCATATGTCAGCCTCTGAGTGCCAGAGAAATGTTACTCTAACTAAACAAGGGAGTGATGTTGTTTATATAATAAACATCACTTATGTTGCCATGGCGAAGTGCCAGTTAGGCCGCTATTGTTATTTCTATTGTGATAGCTCAGTCGCCGAACAGACAATAACAAGCAACAACATTGCACAGTGAACTTAGCCCTTGTACAGAATATTCAAGGTATTTGATAATATGCTTACAAAGTTGAAATGTAAGAAAAGCTGTTTCAGAGAATATTAGGGAGAGAGCGGGAAATTAATGCGCCATATCTTGATAAATATGTCACATTCCTGGCCTCTCCCTTTGACACAGTGAGAAAATGTGAGAACTCTGGGACCTGAAGCACTCAACAAAGTGTATAGATAAACCCTGGCATATTACATCACATGCCCACTACTTTTGGAACAGAGACAGTGGCCACAATTGCAAGCACTCTTTGAAGCAAAAAGTGCATTTATTTATGTGAGTGACATACACTAACATTAAAAAACCTCTTGCCTGAACATGATACCATGTTCAATAAAAATTTCCTTTTGCACCAGGGGGCACATATGGCCACAATCATTGATGAAAATATGTGTGTGTGTGTATATAATAATATTAATATATATATATATATATATATATATATATATATATATTATAATATATATATACACTTTATACACACACATATGTATATACACATATATATGGATATATATATTATATATGGATATATATATTATATATGTATATATATATATGTGTGTATATATATTTGTAGTAGGTAGTTATAGTTACGACCATGTTTCCATAGGAAAAGCATTTTTTGTTTTGCCAATAACTTTGACGCCGCTTGACAAATCTTCATGAAATTTTCAAAACTGATATGACACTCACTTCAGCTGCTATCTTGAAAGTTTTGCGGGCTTAGAACCAGGGGGTGCTTAAAAGCACATTTTCCACATGTTAATTCCCATAGGACCTTCAGACACGGCTACAGCTCAAACTGCTGAATGGAATTACACCACATTTAGCAGGAAGGTAGATGTTGGTCCAAGGAAGTGCCTTCTTAAGATTTGGTGTAAATCCATTCAGTAGTTGCAGAGTTATTTAAAGGTTTTCAGATATACAACTGGGGACGCTGAGAAGCCGCGACCCCTCCCGAGATCTCGTGCTGAGATCTGATTGGCTGCCAACACTTCAAACCAGGAAGTGTTGGCAGCCATCTTGTGACTTGGTTGAACTGAGTCACATGAAAAAACATTAACAATAAAGAAAAGGGGGCAGTGTAGAAACACCCTGACCCCCTATCTCTCTTGGGGAGTTCCCACAGGGACCCCGCAGGGGCAAAAAAGCATTTAAAAAATAATAATTTGGTGAAAGTTGTGCCGATCTGTGACCCCCAGAAAAATGTTATGTAAAAACGAAGCGGGGTCTCCTGTGCTTTGTTAGTAATTAGCCCCCGGATGGGCCAGGTCCCAGGGGCAGTTTTTATAGTAATGTGCGGGGTGCCATGAGGCATCCCCGAGGACCGCCACCTCCCCAGGGCAGACATGTGTAACCTGATGTGGGGGGCTCACACGGCCCCCTGCAGCCCTGGGGACCACCACCTACCCAGAGCTATTGAATAAAAGTAATGTGGGGGAGACCCATATGGCCTCCCCTGCAGCCCCGAGGACCACCACCTCCTCAGGGTTAATAATGTATTAATGCGGGCAGCTCCAGGGACAACTATTTCCCTGGGTCAATGACAAATAAAATGTGGGGTGCCCCTAGGCCCCCTTGCAGCCCTGGGGACCATCACCTCCCTGGGGCTCAAAATATATATATGCAGGAGGTCTGTTGCAGCCCCCCAGCCCTGGAGACCACCACCACCCCATGGGAAATCTGAACAAAGGAGGGGGGGCCGAGTGGCCCCCTCGTGGAGCTCTAGATGGCCCTGGGCACCGCCACCCCCCAGGGATGACTCCCGGGACATTGCTTGTCATTTGAGATGTCATCAGTGATGTCACTGACCATTTCATGAGTGATGTAATACATGAGGCCATAAGCAGTGCATTGTGGGGGGCACAAGTTATAGTTGGCTCAGCTAAATATAACTGCTGAATTGCACTGGTTTTGTAAGAGTGAGACTAGAGCCTAAATATCACGTCCCTGTAACCTATGTTTTTTTCAGTGAATACAAAAAGGCTGTTTAAAGCTGAAACGCGTTGCTGGAGGAACAGTTTATCAATAAAATTCACAGCCCCACCCTCCCTCGAGTGCAAGGACTCTTTGTTGAAAAAAAGGAGGTCTTTGGTATATTAAGGCGCAGAGCGGTATGCATCATCCTTAGCACCACCTGCGATCAGGTGCAGAACGGCAGACCGCAGAATGAGTGAGAGCAAAGCAGCAACTGTTCAGCCCCCGTACCTGACACTGAGGCAAACTTTAAGAACGTGGCTAGAGGTGCTCGCCGCTGCATCGAGAGGACTACGACTCGCTAGCCTGACTGGCAGGCACTTCAGTATGAAGCCGGTCAAAGTTTGCCCACTTACCAAGGATTACAGGGCAGGGCACTGATCTAAGGCAGTGGAGTGGAGAGTGAGCGGCAACTCGACAAAGGAGGTGAACTTAAAACCAGATATACTGTTTTTTACACAAAGAACTTCAAACGTGTTTGCTTTGGCACTAATTGACATTCACAAACACTCCCCGTGCAGGCTGGAGATGTATCGTCGAACCAGGACGCCAGTTTTGCTGTTAAAAGGGAAAACGTGGAGTGTCTGTTTTCATTTGTACACAAATGGATGTTTGACTTGCATAATTTACCTTAGTGCAAACACGTGTTGGTCCAGATTGAAAAAGGCTGTTTAAAGCTGAAACGTGTCTCTGGGGGAACAGTTTATCAATAAAATTCACAGCCCCACCCTCCCTCGAGTGCAAGGACTCTTTGTTGAAAAAAAGGAGGTCTTTGGTATATATATACATATATATATATATATATATATATATATTCACTGAAAAAACCATAGGTTTTAGGGACAGTTATAGTTAGTTGGACATTGCACTCGTACAAAACCCGTGAAATTCCCCTGTTATAGTTAGTTCAGCTAACTATAACTCGCGCCCCCGCAATGCACTGCTGATGACGTCACATATTACATCACTCATGACATGGTCAGTGACATCACTGATGACATCACTGATGGCATCACTGATGACATCATCCAGTGACTGTGTGTTTCTGTAAAGTTTAAATATGTTTAATATATATAGGGAAAGGCGTATTGAAGAATGAGTGGGTGTATAAGTGTCTGAATGGATGATTTAGTACGTGAGTGACTGACTCTACAAGTGAGTGATTAAACGTATCTTACTGAATGCATGGGTTAGTGTCTAAACTGTGTGAATGTCTGTATACGTCTGTTTGTTGGTGTGTAAGTGGATGCATGGATTTGCGAATAGCTACATGAGTGTCTATATGGGTTATTGATTGGTTCTCTGAGTATCTGTATGGCTGCCTGAGTGTTTGTGTGGGTGGGGTGTGTTTGACTCTATACATAGATGTGTGAGTGGGTGATTCACTGGGTGCATGATTTCAAGAGTGCATCTGTGATGGACTGCTTGGGTGGGTGAGTGTGTGTATGGGTGTGTTAGTGAGTGAATGTATATCTCAGTGGTACATGTGCGAGTAACTACATATGTAAAAGGCAGTATATATGTGTGTTAGAGTATTTAAATGGCTATAAGTGAGAGTGTGTTATTGTGAGAGTGGCTGTATGGATGCGTGTGTGCTTGTATCAGTTATTGTATAAGAGCGTAAGAATGTGCTAGTATTTGTATGAGTAAGTGAGCTGGTGTGTGTATAACTGTATAGGTGAGTAAATGGGTGTGTGATTAATTTTTTGCATGACTGACTAGGTGTGTGAGTACCTCTATGGATGAGTGGCGGTGTGTGAGTGTTTATTTAGGTGTATGAGTGCATATGATAGTCCTGTACTGAGTGACTGTAAGTATGAGTGACTGTACAGGTGAGTGAGTGGATGTGTGTGTAGACCTAAGAATCAGTGAGTGGGTATGTAGTTTTTGGTGTTGGAGTGTCTATGGTTTTGAGAATGGCAGTCTGTAATTTAGAGTGGGTGTATCAAAAGTTATATTAGGGTGTGAGAAGATGCATGAAATTATCACATGGATGATGTCATCAGTGATGTCATTTGAGATGTCATCAGTGATGTCATCAGTGATGTCACTGACCATGTCATGAGTGATGTAATATGTGACGTCATCAGCAGTGCATTGCGGGGCGCGAGTTATAGTTAGCTGAACTAACTATAACAGGGGAATTTCACGGGTTTTGTACGAGTGCAATGTCCAACTAACTATAACTGTCCCTAAAACCTATGGTTTTTTCAGTGAATTTCAAAGGTTTTTTTAAATGCTAATTTCTAACTATAACGTGTCTGAAACCTATGGTTTTTTCAGTGAATTTCAAAGGTTTTTTAAATGCTAATTTCTAACTATAACGTGCCTGAAACCTATGGTTTTTTCAGTGAATTTCAGAGGTTTTTTAAATGCTAATTTCTAACTATAACGTGCCTGAAACCTATGATTTTTTAAGTGAATTTCATTGGTTTTTTAAATGCTAGTTTCTAACTATGCCAACAGAGGTAGGACATGTGAAGAAAGAAGAAAAAACGCACAGAAAGAAGCAAAAGATGTGCAGAAAGAACCAACAGAGGAGCAGAAAGAGGCCTTGTTGCAAAATCATCCTGTGCCCACAACTTTTTCAGACGGGTACTGGTGGTAACTGACTCTGACTAACCAGAGCCAGTGCGGGTTTGCACAGTGGTGAAGGGAGGGGGCCTGAGGTGACATGTGTGCAAACGCGCCCCGTGGCGCGTTTTAAGTTGCGGGATTAAGTTCCCTTGAATCCTGAGGGTCCCTGGGGCCCAACTACCCCCCCAGGTACCTACAGTTAGGACCACAGAGCTGAGTTGCAGAGAGGCGTTCCGAGGCCACGCACCTTTTTTCACCTCTCTGCAACGCAACTCTGTTGTGCTTACTGAAGGTACCTGGTGGGCTAGTTGGCCCCCAGGATTCAAAGGGAATTAACTCCCCAACTTAAAACGCACCACAGGGCGTGTTTGCGCACATGTCACCTGAGGCCCTGCCCCTCCCTTCACCACTGTGCAAACGCGCCCCGTGGCGCGTTTTAAGTTGGGGGATTAGGTCACCTTGAATCCTGAGAGTCCCTGGGGCCCAACTAGCCCACCAGGTACTTCCAGTAAGCACCACAGGCCTGCGTTGCAACGCCTGTAACAAATTGTGCAGTTGTGTTTAGGTAGTGAAGAGGGTCGTGCTGGGGGTAGTGTTTTAGGGTTTAGGGTAGTGCAGTGGTGTTTGTGTAGTGTAGGGGGTCATGCTGGGGGTAGATTTAGGGTTTAGGGTAGTGCAGTGGTGTTTGGGTAGTGTAGGGAGTCATGCTGGGGGAGTGTTTTAGGGTTTAGGGTAGTACAGTGGTGTTTGGGTAGTGTAGGGGGTCGTGCTGGGGTTAGTGTTTTAGGGTTTTATGGTTTAGGGTAGTGCAGTGGTGTTTGGGTAGTGTTGGGGATACTGCTGGGGGTAGTGTTTTAGGGTTTAGGGTAGTGCAATGGTGTTTGGGTAGTGTAGGGGGTACTGCTGGGGGTAGTGTTTTAGGGTTTAGGGTAGTGCAGTGGTGTTTGGGTAGCGTAGGGGGTACTGCTGGGGGTAGTGTTTTATGGTTTAGGGTAGTGCAATGGTGTTTGGGTAGTGTAGGGGTTCGTGCTGGGGGTAGTATTTTAGGGTTTAGGGTAGTGCAGTGGTGTTTGTGTAGTGTAGGAGGTCGTGTTTTAGGGTTTAGGGTAGTGCAGTGGTATTTGGGTAGTGTAGGGAGTAGTGCGGGGGTATTGTTTTAGAGTTTAGGGTAGTGCAGTGGTCTTTGCGTAGTGTAGGGGGTTGTGCGGGGGTAGTGTTTTAGGGATTAGGGTAGTGCATTGGTATTTGGGTAGTGTAGGGGGTCATGCGGGGGTAGTGTTTTAGGGTTTAGGGCAGTGCAGTGGTGTTTAGGTAGTGTAGGGGGTCATGCTGGGGGAGTGTTTTAGGGTTTAGGGCAGTGCAGTGGTGTTCGGGTAGTGTAGGGGGTCATGCTGGGGGGAGTGTTTTAGGGTTTAGGGCAGTGCAGTCGTGTTCGGGTAGTGTAGGGGGTCGTGCTGGGGGAGTATTTTAGGGTTTAGGGTAGTGCAGTGGTGTTCAGGTAGTGCAGGGGGTCATGCTGGGGGTAGTGTTCTAGGGTTTAGGGCAGTGCAGTGGTGTTCGGGCAGTGTAGGGGGTCGTGCTGGGGGTGGTGTTTTAGGGTTTAGGGCAGTGCAGTGGTGTTCGGGCAGTGTAGGGGGTCGTGCTGGGGGTGGTGTTTCAGGGTTTAGGGCAGTGCAGTGGTGTTCGGGCAGTGTAGCGGGTCGTGCAGGGGGTGGTGTTTCAGGGTTTAGGGCAGTGCAGTGGTGTTCGGGCAGTGTAGGGGGTCGTGCAGGGGTGGTGTTTCAGGGTTTAGGGCAGTGGTGTTCGGGCAGTGTAGGGGGTCATGCTGGGGGTGGTGTTTCAGGAATTGGGGCAGTGCAGTGGTGTTCGAGCAGTAAAGGGGGTCATGCTGGGGGTGGTGTTTCAGGGTTTAGGGCAGTGCAGTGGTGTTCGGGCAGTGTAGGGGGCGGTGCAGGGGTAGTGTTTCAGGGTTTAGGGCAGTGCAGTGGTGTTTGGGCAGTGTAGGGGTGGTGTTTCAGGGTTTAGGGCAGTGCAGTGGTGTTCGGGCAGTGTAGGGGGTCGTGCAGGGGGTGGTGTTTCAGGGTTTAGGGCAGTGCAGTGGTGTTCGGGCAGTGTAGGGGGCGGTGCAGGGGGTGGTGTTTCAGGGTTTAGGGCAGTACAGTGGTGTTCGGGCATTGTAGGGGGTGGTGCTGGGGCTGGTGTTTCAGAGTTTAGGGCAGTGCAGTGGTGTTCGGGCAGTGTAGGGGGTCGTGCTGGGGCTGGTGTTTCAGGGTTTAGGGCAGTGCAGTGGAGTTCGGGCAGTGTAGGGGTTCGTGCTGGGGCTGGTGTTTCAGGGTTTAGGGCAGTGCAGTGGTGTTCGGGCAGTGTAGGGGTCATGCTGGGGCTGGTGTTTCAGGGTTTAGGGCAGTGCAGTGGTGTTCGGGCAGTGTAGGGGGTCTTGCTGGGGCTGGTGTTTCAGAGTCTAGGGCAATGCAGTGGTGTTCGGGCAGTGTAGGGGGTCTTGCTGGGGCTAGTGTTTCAGGGTTTAGGGCAGAACAATGGTGCTCAGGCAGTGTAGGGGGTTGTGCTGGGGGTGATGTTTCAGGGTTTAGGGCAGTGCAGTGGTGTTAGGGCAGTGTAGGGGGTCGTGCTGGGGGTGGTGTTTCAGGGTTTAGGGCAGTGCAGTGGTGTTCCGGCAGTGTAGGGGGTCGTGCAGGGGGTGGTGTTTCAGGGTTTAGTGCAGTGGTGTTCGGGCAGTGTAGGGGGTCGTGCTGGGGTGGTGTTTCAGGGTTTAGGGCAGTGCAGTGGTGTTCGGGCAGTGTAGGGTGTCGTGCTGAGGGGTGGTGTTTCAGGGTTTAGGGCAGTGCAGTAGTGTTTGGGCAGTGTAGGGGGTCATGCAGGGGGTGGTGTTTCAGGGTTTAGGGCAATGCAGTGGTGTTCGGCCAGTGTAGGTAGTCTTGCTGGGGGTGGTGTTTCAGGGTTTAGGGCAGTGCAGTAGTTTTCGGGCAGTGCAGGCGGTCGTGCTGGGGCTGGTGTTTCAGGGTTTAGGGCAGTGCAGTGGTGTTCGGGCAGTGTACGGGGTTGTGCTGGGGCTGGTGTTTCAGGGTTTAGGGCAGTGCAGTGGTGTGCGGGCAGTGTACGGGGTTGTGCTGGGGCTGGTGTTTCAGGGTTTAGGGCAGTGCAGTGGTGTTTGGGAAGTGTAGGGGGTTGTGCTGGGGGTGGTGTTTCAGGGTTTAGGGCAGTGGTGTTCGGGCAGTGTAGGGGGTCGTGCTGGGGCTGGTGTTTCAGGGTTTAGGGCAGTGCAGTGGTGTTCGGGCAGTGTAGGGGTCGTGCTGGGGCTGGTGTTTCAGGGTTTTGGGCAGAGCAGTGGTGTTCGGGAAGTGTAGGGGGTCGTGCTGGGGGTGGTGTTTCAGGGTTTAGGGCAGTGCAGTGGTGTTCGGGCAGTGTAGGGGGTCTTGCTGGGGGTGGTGTTTCAGGGTTTAGGGCAGTGCAGTGGTGTTCGGGCAGTGTAGGGGGTCTTGCTGGGGGTGGTGTTTCAGGGTTTAGGGCAGTGGTGTTCGGGCAGTGTAGGGGGTCTTGCTGGGGGTGATGTTTCAGGGTTTAGGGCGCAGTGCAGTGGTGTTCGGGCAGTGTAGGGGGTCTTGCTGGGGGTAGTGTTTCAGGGTTTAGGGCGGTGCAGTGGTGTTCGTGCAGTGTAGGGGGTCGTGCTGGGGGTGGTGTTTCAGGGTTTAGGGCAGTGCAGTAGTGTTCGGGCAGTGTAGGGGTCGTGCAGGGGTGGTGTTTCAGGGTTTAGGGCAGTGCAGTGGTGTTCTGGCAGTGTAGGGGGTTATGCTGGGGGTGGGGTTTCAGGGTTTAGGGCAGTACAGTGGTGTTCGGGCAGTGTAGGGGGTCGTGCAGGGGGTGGTGTTTCAGGGTTTAGGGCAGTGCAGTGGTGTTCGGGCAGTGTAGGGGGTCGTGCTGGGGCTGGTGTTTCAGGGTTTAGGGCAGTGCAGTGGTGTTTGGGCAGTGTAGGGGGTCTTGCTGGGGGTGGTGTTTCAGGGTTTAGGGCAGTGGTGTTCGGGCAGTGTAGGGGGTCTTGCTGGGGGTGATGTTTCAGGGTTTAGGGCAGTGCAGTGGTGTTCGGGCAGTGTAGGGGGTCTTGCTGGGGGTAGTGTTTCAGGGTTTAGGGCAGTGCAGTGGTGTTCGTGCAGTATAGGGGGTCGTGCTGGGGATGGTGTTTCTGGGTTTAGGGCAGTGCAGTAGTGTTCAAGCAGTGTAGGGGGTTGTGCAGTGGGTGGTGTTTCAGGGTTTAGGGCAGTGCAGTGGTGTTCGGGCAGTGTAGGGGGTCGCGCTGGGGGTGGTGTTTCAGGGTCTAGGGCAGTGCAGTGGTGTTCGAGCAGTGTAGGGGGTCATGCACGGGGTGGTGTTTCAGGGTTTAGGGCAGTGCAGTGGTGTTCGGGCAGTGTAGGGTGTTGTGCTGGGGCTGGTGTTTCAGGGTTCAGGGCAGTGCAGTGGTGTTCAGGCAGTGTAGGGGGTCGTGCTGAGGCTGGTGTTTCACGGTTTAGGGCAGTGCAGTGGTGTTCGTGCAGTGTAGGGGTCATGCTGGGGCTGGTGTTTCAGGGTTTAGGGCAGTGCAGTGGTGTTCGGGCAGTGTAGGCGGTCGTGCTGGGGCTGGTGTTTCAGGGTTTAGGGCAGTGCAGTGGTGCTCAGGCAGTGTAGGGGGTCGTGCTGGGGCTGGTGTTTCAGGGTTTAGGGCAGTGCAGTGGTGCTCGGGCAGTGTAGGGGGTCGTGCTGGGGGTGATGTTTCAGGGTTTAGGGTAGTGCAGTGGTGTTCGGGCAGTGTAGGGGGTCATGCAGGGGCTGGTGTTTCAAGGTTTAGGGCAGTGCAGTGGTGTTCGGGCAGTGTAGGGGGTCGTGCTGGGGCTGGTGTTTCAGGGTTTTCGGCAGAGCAGTGGTGTTCGGGCAGTGTAGGGGGTCATGCTGGGGGTAGTGTTTCAGGGTTTAGGCAGTGCAGTGGTGTTCGGGCAGTGTAGGGGGTCGTGCTGGGGGTGGTGTTTCAGGGTTTAGGTCAGTGGTGTTCGGGCAGTGTAGGGGGTCTTGCTGGGGGTGATGTTTCAGGGTTTAGGGCAGTGCAGTGGTGTTCGGGCAGTGTAGGGGGTCTTGCTGGGGGTAGTGTTTCAGGGTTTAGGGCAGTGCAGTGGTGTTCGGGCAGTGTAGGGGGTCATGCTGGGGGTGGTGTTTCAGGGTTTAGGGCAGTGCAGTAGTGTTCGGGCAGTGTAGGGGGTCGTGCTGGGGGTAGTGTTTTAGGGTTTAGGGTAGTGCAGTGGTGTTTGGGTAGTGTAGGGGGTCGTGCTGGGGGTAGTGTTTTAGGGTTTAGGGTAGTGCAGTGGTGTTTGTGTAGTGTAGGGGGTCGTGCTGGGGGTAGTGTTTTAGGGTTTAGGGTAGTGCAGTGGTGCTTGTGTAGTTTAGGGGGTCGTGCTGGGGGTAGTGTTTTAGGGTTTAGGGTAGTGCAGTGGTGTTTGTGTAGTGTAGGGGGTCATGTTTTAGGGTAGTGCAGTGGTGTTTGGGTAGTGTAGGGGGTCGTGCTGGTGGTAGTGTTTTAGGTTTTAGGTTAGTGCAGTGGTGTTTGGGTAGTGTAGGGGGTCGTGCTGGGGGTAGTGTTTTAGGGTTTAGGATAGTGCAGTGGTGCTTGTGTAGTGTAGGGGGTCGTGCTGGGGGTAGTGTTTTAGGGTTTAAGGTAGTGCAGTGGTGTTTTTGTAGTGTAGGGGGTCATGTTTTAAGATGCAATGCTCCAATACCTGACCAGTCTGCACTACATAAAACTGCAAAAAACTAAAAATAAAAAGTGTTTTGCACACTTTTGTTATTGGGCTATATGTGGGCTACATCTGGGTAATATTTGTGCTACATTTGGGCTCTTTTTTCACTGGTGGCCATCTTGGAAGACTTCTTTGTTATGAAGTTTCCTAATTTCTTCATTTACTGCAGTCTCCTCAGTAGGAAATGCTTTCAGTTTTTTACTTTGATTCCATCAAGAAGGCATTCAGATGTGTCTCACATCTGCCATAAATTCAGAATGTTAGCACTCTAGTTGCTCATTAGATCACTGGAGTAAAGCTACTGCTCACCAGGGAGTTAACTGGTAGTCTGCTGCTGGTATTGAAAGTGATTGTTTCAGTCTGCATGGCAGAATTTTCTAATGAAATAGAAGAGGATTTGAGATCTCACTTAAAACATGCCCTAAATTTTCTTTCTGCAGCACTAACCATAATTTCTATTTAAAAAAGAACCCCTCATTTTGTTCCTTTTTAAATTAAATGTTTTAAGTGTTACCGGTTTATTCCAATCAAGATGGCTTCAGGTGTGCCATACTTTTGTCATAAGTAAGGCTGTTAGCGCTCTAGTTGTTCTTTAGAACACTCTGGGAAGCTGCAGTAGAACACAAAGGCATCAACTGGCAGGCTGCTCCTGTTGAAATATAACAGGAAGATATTTGAGATCACACTTGAAATATGTCCTAATTTTTCTTTCTACAGCACTAACCATAATTTCTATGACAAAATGAACCCCATCATTTTGTTCCTTTTTAAATTAAATGTTTTAAGTGTTACCAGTTTATTCCAATCAAGATGGCTTCAGGTGTGCCATACTTTTGTCATAAGTAAGGCTGTTAGCACTCTAGTTGTTTTTTAGAACACTCTGGGAAGCTGCAGTAGAACACAAAGGCATCAACTGGCAGGCTGCTCCTGTTGAAATATAACAGGAAGATATTTGAGATCACACTTGAAACATGTCCTAATTTTTCTTTCTACAGCACTAACCATAATTTCTATGACAAAATGAACCCCATCATTTTGTTCCTTTTTAAATTAAATTGTTTAAGTGTTACCAGTTTATTCCAATCAAGATGGCTTCAGGTGTGCCATACTTTTGTCATAAGTAAGGCTGTTAGCACTCTAGTTGTTCTTTAGAACACTCTGGGAAGCTGCAGTAGAACACAAAGGAATCAACTGACAGTCTCTGCCCTTGTTGGATGTACATGTTTTACTGAGAATGTCAGACTTCATTCTCACATGAGTGAGAAAGATAATGTGAATTTACAGAAAATATGCTCTCATTTTAGCTTCTGGAGCACCTTCCAAACCTCCATGGGACAAGCATGAGAAAATAGTGTTCTCTCAAACATGATTCATGATATCCCAGCAGAAGGTTTTTCACATGGTAAAATCACCTTAGAATACACCACAATTCCTAAAATTAGTATGGTACCATCAACAAATAAATTCTAATGTAACTAAAGCCTGTTATCACCCTTTATAGTTCTCCTTTTGGTGACCCTCAAAATCTTCTATTCACTACAATGCATTTCAATGAGGTACTATCATTTATATTGGTCCCAAGACAAGATGGCTGCCAGCAATTCCAGGATGAAGTGCTGACAGCCAATCAGATCTCACGATGACATGTGTGGTTAGGCTCCGCCCAGATATATATGTGACTTTACTTTTGATTTTCTCAGGAACTACTGAACGGATTTACACCATTTAAGCAAAAGGCACGACACTGAACCAAGGGCTATCTCTTTGCCAAATTTGGTGTAATTCCGTTCAGCAGTTCGGGCTGTAGCTGCGACTAAAGGTTCCTATGGAAAAATGAATGGGGAAAACGTGTTTTGGGACCCCCCCTTTTTCTCGGCCCCCGCTTAAAGTATCACCCCGAGACTTTCAGGATAGGAGCGGACCGGAGCGCCCCAACAAGTTGGAAACTTTCGCGAAGATTCGTCAACCGGCGCCAACGTTATTTCAAATAGAATGTCGCGGATTTCCTATGGATAATAGGTTTTAACTATAACTATCTACTGGCGACCGCCAGTAGATAATATATATATATATATATATATATATATATATATATATATATATATAATCCAGCTCAAAGTTGCCCTGAGGCAAGAAGCACTCGAGTCACAGTGCTAGCCAAACAGCCTTTATTCGGTACGGGCGAGATCCAACATACAGATTAATTGGAAACAGCGATTCCGCGTGCCTGATGCGTTTCAAAGGCAATTCTTCTTCTTCAGAGGCTTTGCGGAAACGAAGCGTGCTCTTCCGGTCACCTTCCCTGATTTAAATAATGGCCCATAGCACTCCCTTCAATGGGCTGTTTCATTTGACGGCGCGCCCATTCACCATCGAGAAAGGCGACTGCCAAAACGCGTCTGGTGTTGTAAGTCAGGCAATAAACGAACACCCTGACCTATCCTCCGTGAGTGCTTGGCTTTTGTACGAGGAAGGTACGAGGCGTGCAGCGTTTATACAGGCGGGGGCACCTCCTGCAACAAGCACCCGTTCGCGAGTGAGCAGAGTTGGTGCAAAACAGAAGCGGTTATATATATATATATATATATATATATATATATATATATATATATATGCGTATTCACTTTTTTTTTTTTGTCCTCATGTCACCACCGATTAGCACCAGTCGATGCGCCCTTCGTGAGTGCCCAAAATCGGCTATGGGTCAATCAGAATTACTGGGTTGTTTCGAAATTTGCACTGCCCTCCCAGTTCCTGAAATGAGAGGGTGTAATCATTGGACAGAGAGGTCTTCAATATTTTAGGAAGTTCCAAAACCTGAGACTACTTTTATCCATTTCCTTGAAAAAACCCACAGAGTTCTTCCAACCCTGCCAGGAAGGGGCCTCTGATTGAGCCCAAAGTTTACAGATTTCTCTTCTTGGCAGTAGTATTAAGTAAAAAATCAAATAATGGCAGTTTACTTGCAGATCGTACTTATCTTTAACCTGCTGGGATATCCCGAACATAATTAACTCCGGGCTTACCTCTATGTTGACACCCACGGAGCGCGAAATGGTCCTACCCACTGCTGACCAGAATCCTCCTAATTTTGGGCAGTTGGCAAACATGTACACGTCGTCAGCATCTCCGCTGCCACATTGCTTGCACTTTGAATCTGTGCCTCCTTTTATCTTTCCCAGCCTTTTTGGGGTCCAAAAGATTCTATGCAAGGTAAAAAAGTGATTTTTCTTTGAAGCAGCAGGTTTAACCACCAAGTAAAGTGTAGCGCAAGATACTTGCCATAAATTTGCCAGCTCCGCTTACGGCAAGCACCCATCCCATATACTGTGTGGTGATTTCATTTCCGCCAGATCTGCATCCAGAAGGAATTGATACCAAAGTGCCATCTCTTTTTTCCTTGCCGTTGTGATCTGAAGTTCCAGCTCCATTTGTTTTGAGACTCTATCCAACCCATTCTGACTCTTGAGCCAGGAATTGGATATTGCTCCTTTGTCTTGTCATGCCAGTAGCTCCAAGTTAGCTTTTGTCCGTCATCTATCAGTTTACCCCACTGCCTAACATCTGGCTTATGCAGTGGTTTTGCTAGGCTATCTGAAAGACATTCCGGGGTACCTGGGGAATCCCATATGGGAGACAGTCTGCTGTAATAAGGTACACCTAGGGTCGATCTTATCTCATACCAAGTTCTTGCCGCTGACTGGAGGCATTTTAATCTGACTTTATTGAAAAAATTTGAAGCCCCATATTTATAAGAGAAGCCCTCCTTGGGCAAGCCCACCAGCATGGATTTAAATATAACCCCTATTAGACTTTCATCAGGTCTTTGTAGAAGCATTTAATTGTTTTTAAGTTGGAACGCCCAACAATAGATCTGAAGGTCGGGAAGACCCATGCCTCGCACTTCCGCTTTCCATCTCAGCTTTTTCTATGAAAGGCATATTCCTCTACTAGCCCATATGAGAGAAGAAATCTTCCCCTGCAGCTTCAGAAGTGTTTTTTTTCGAAGTGCAACGGAATATTATCAAAGAGAAAGGTGAGTTTTGGCAGGATGGAAATTTTCACCAAATTAATTCGGCCGTATATCGTAAGTGGGAGGTTCTGCCATCTTTTTAATAATACGTCTATCTCCTTTCCTACTCTTTCCAAATTAACAGACGCTATCTTCCCAAGGTCTTTAATTATTTTAATCCCCAGATATCTCAATTCCTCCACCCATTTTATTTCTCCACTATCTTCATTCCACATCATTACTTCTGTTTTTTCTTCGTTTGCCGTATATCCCGCCAGTTTACCAAATTCCTTCACTTCCACCATAAGGTGTGGTAGAGTTGATACTACGTCCGAGGTATAAACCATATGGTCATCAGCATAAAGCGAGATCTTCCTAGAGTATGCCCCAATTTTAAAGGATTTAATCTCTTCGTTTAACCTCAAACTTTGAGTGAAAGGCTCTATGTAGAGATCAAATAATACAGGAGACAAAGGACAGCCCTGTCTTGTACCTCTCTCAATTCGCACAGGGGGAGACAGACTATCATTAACTAGAATCTTTGCTGTTGGAGCTCTGTAAATTTAAAAAATAGTGTCTACCATATTTTCACTGAAACCAAAATGTTCTAATGGAGTCTTTAAATACCTCCAATTGACGCGATCAAACGCTTTTGCAGCATCTAACGTGACAATTGCGAGGGGGGCGTTATGCGTTATGGCTAAATCTATGGAGCCTATCAAGGAATAGTTAAGCTCATTCATATATCTCCCAGGGAGAAAACTTTTTGATCTTGATGAAACAGCAGCCCCATTATCTTATTCAAACATGCGACTAGAACCCCAGAAAAGATCTTATAATCATTATTAAGTAATGATATTGGGCGAAATGATTGGCAGTGTGTCGGGTTCTTGCCTGGCTTCAAGATTAAGGAGATTACTGCTTCGTTGCATGTCATCGGGATAGGGCCCCATCTATCAGGATAGAATTGAATAGTTTGACCCACACCGGGATAATCTCTTCCCGTAGTACAGAATACATTTCGATAGGAATCCCGTCTGGGCCTGCAGCTTTCCCATTTTTTTGCTTTTTCAAAATGTCCAGGATTTCACTACCATCTATTTCTCGTCCTAAATAGAGGGCTTGAGCTTCTGTAAGTTTAGGAAGCTGCTTACTTAAGAGACAACCTTGTATTTGTTGATCGGTTACCTCTAGATCTTCTATATATAGCTCCTCTAAGAAGTTAGTAAACGCAGCTCTGATTTTTTCGCTCTCCTCGACTATGAGCCCGGACTCTTCTTCTAGAATCTTCTCTATAAAATGTTGATTTCTATCCAACCTTGATTTCCAGGCCAGAAGCTTTCCACAGCATTCCCCTTGTATAATATCTCTGGATCTGCTCACCTCCCACTGTTGAGTTACTTTCTCCTCCAATTTGGTTCTAAACTTCAACCGTAAACCTTCAAGCTTATCTACCCACTCCTTTCTTTCTCTTTCCAAGCCTTTGTTATCTTTTAATAGGTTTTCCATTTTGCCTAGCTCCTCCTCTATTTTATTAAGGTATTTTTTCTCTTCCCTGACCCAGTACACTGTTAGATTTTTAACAATACATCTTAACCATGCCTTATAGGTATCCCATACCGTTCGCACAGGGGCTGACCCCAGGTTCCATGAGACAAAATCCTCAGTATTACAACGCACCTTCTCTATTATCTCGGGCTGTAGCATAATCCTTCTGTTCATCGCCCACCTACCGATTGTATGGGTGTCTCTTCTCTCAATTTTTAATAACAATGCTGCATGATCCGAAAGATGTATAGGCAGATGGTCTATCCCGACTACCAACTCCACTTCTTTCTTGTCCATGAACAGGTCATCTATTCTTGAGAAGTGCCCGTTCTTCTTACTATGGAAGGAATAACCCCTGCTTTTACCCTCACCTCTGCGGAAGACGTCACACAAATTAAAATTCTCCATCATATCTAGTAAGTATGCCCTCATCTTAGGAGAGGTAATTTGAGTCCTAGCTGACGACCTGTCAAGATCATTATTCAATAGGACATTAAAATCCCCACCAAGAATAATGGGGGATTGAAACTCAACCAGGTTAGAGAAGAGCTTAGTCAGAGGTGTTACATCATCTATATTTGGGCCGTAGTAGCTCGCTAGTGTATATGTCACGGAAGCTATTTTGATCTCGGCAATTATCCAACGCCCACCCTCATCTGCTCTGTATCTAAGAAGCTCAATCCCTGAGTTCGCCTTTAGTATTATTACTATCCCTTTAGTATAATGAGCTTGGTCAGTAGATACCCACTTTCCAATCCATCTTTGTTTAGAAACAAATTCCCTACATTCTTGACTCAGAAGATGCGTCTCCTGAAGCATAATTATTTGGGCGTTCTGATCTTTTAAATATTGCGCTATAATTCTCCCGCAACTCATTCACATTCCAACAAAGAATCGTCAGATCTTTCTTATTCATACTTCTTCAACTTCCTCATTTGATATCCCTGCGGACCTTGTTTTTGATGATTTATAACAGGCACTCCTTTACTGACTTGAGGACAAAACATTTTTTTAAATGTTTTCCCTATGCTCCCCACCACTAGTGCACCCTCCCGTGGAAACCCTCCCAAAAAACTATATTTTATAGGCATCCCTGCTGCCTATTGAGCTTATGCTGAAGGGGAACTATATTACCTATATTACCATCACCTCCTCCCGCTGCCTACCTTCTATCTATTACTTGTATCCCCTAGTTTCACTTCCTCGATAAATTTATCCACCTTAGCCGGGTCTAAAAAATTGTGCATTTTATTTTGCCACATCACTTTTAAAAAAGCCTGAAACCTCAATTGTACGGATGCTCCCAGTTTCTTTAACTCATCCATTCTGTTACCCAGTTCCCACTGTCTACCGGCTGTCTCCTTTGAGATATCCGACCTAACTCTCTAGGAAGCACCCATTGCTTGTAGTGATTTTATCTTTTAGCGCTAACCCCAAGATTTTTTCGTTTACCGAGTACGAGAGAAAGTTTACCAGGATCTTTCATGGTTTTTTTGGACCTGGATGTAGTTTGAAAGAATCTCTATGCACTCGCTGAATTTCTGCTTCTTAGTTTAACGGAGGGACCCCCTGCAGAAACGAACAGTTCGACACATTTATCACAAATGATTTTATATCTGATCCTTCCAACCCCTCAGCCACACCCAGGATTCTAATATTATTTCTCCTGGCGTTGTTTTCCAACCTTTCGAGTCTTTCCGATAGTACTCTCTCTCTTTGTTTTAACCGCTCCACCTCTTGTATGTTTGTTTGTGCTTTAGCCTGTAGGTCTTGAAAACCCTAACTCCAGTTCTTGTGTTCGTATAGCGAGACCTTCTATCTTTACTTCCAGGCTCAAACAGGTTCCCTGGATTTCTTTCTGATTTGCCTCTGAAATATCGAAGCGTTCTTTAATTTCGAGAGAGAGGCGGCACAGCATCTCCTGCAATGCGTTCTTACTATCCGAGCTACTGGTGCTCTTACCTACTCCCTCTGGGGTAGATAGCCCATCGGCCCCTAGATATTGTACTGGAGCATCATCTTCTTCGCCCCCAACCTCAGAGGGTAATCAATCCACATTCAAGGACAAGAATCTATTTTGCGTTGTAACTATTGGGAGAACTGGGAAAATATCTGGCTCGCTGGTAGGAGTAGTCTTCGTGTTGAACTTCTTTGCTCTATTCTCCTGTCTTTCTTGCCCGGGGGTATTTTCTTTTACCATCCATGCTCTCTATACCTCCCTCCGGACTTCTTGCGTCGATCCTAAGCTTCAAATAAGATCTAAGTAAGGGAGTGATTTTCTGAAGATTTTGGGCTACAGCTACTTGTTTCCCCTTCAACAGGCCTGTATTCGCCAATTTAGTAGTGGCCCTTTTGGGGAGGGGGTGCAAGTGTCTGTTGAGACCAGTATTTGTTCTAACTTTCCTCCGACTGACCTGTAGTTTTACAGTGGGTTGTGAGGGAGTTTTTTCAGCCCCTCCGCCCTCTTCCAATACCCAAGGGGAGCAAATGCATGATTTTAGTGTGTAGCGTCTATCCGGCAGGGCCTGAGATCTATCTATATTCTTGGGGCTGGTTTGCTGGTGTCCTACTTGCTTCTCCTGTTGTGGCTCTACCCTTAGGCCAATATGTCCATTTGTACCCATCTGCCCAACACTATTGCTTTTCTGATCATGGTTCATGTGTTTACCCGCGGTCAATTGCAGGTCACCTACCGCCTTTCCCATGTTTGGCTGTTCAGCCAGTGTTGCAGAATCCCTTTCAGAGCACAAACCGCTTGTGCTGACTCTGCCAGCTCTGTTCTCCTCGCTTCCACGTAGCTGCCGAGCCAAGCCGAGCGCCCGCAGCGCTCCTGCCGCCGCGACCCATGGAGGAGATCCCGGCACCAGCATTTACTTCAGAACCCCAGAACCTTCCAGTGACTATGCCCAAGAAGGCGGATCGCACCGTGTTGAATCGGGGATTGTCGCGGTAGAAAAAACGAGAGGCAAGCGGCGGTGAGTACAAATTACATTGTTACACGGCTCCCCCTCGCTAAGCTCCCGACCGGTGTCTCAGCCGGCCGCCATGTTTCCCAAAAGACCTACTGCCATACATATTCACTGAAAAAACAAAGGTTACAGGGATGTGATAGTTAGGCTCATATTTCACTCGTACATAACCAGTGAAATTCAGCAGTTATATTTATATTTATCTGAGCTAACTATAACTTACCCACCCGCAATGCACTCCTTATGACCTCATATATTATATCACTGATGACATGGTCAGTGACATCACTGATGACATCTCAAATGACATCATTGATGACATCACCCAGTGAGTGTAAGTTTTTTCTAATTGTGATTGTTAAACATATATACTAACAAAAGTTACATTTGTACACTAGGGGGCCGATTACGATTGTGGAAGGACCGCCGCCAGCCATGCGGTGGCGGTCCTTCAGCAATCGGACCGCGATTTTCCCCCGGCCACATTACGATGGCGGGGGAAATCTCGTTCAGACCGCGGTGGACGCAAACACCGTCCGCCACGGAACCGCCACAGGCAATTGTTGGATTGCCTGGTGGAGCGGTCTGCATCCATGAAATGGTGGCGGTGCCTAGCTGGCACCGTCCGCCAAATCACGATGCTGTCTCCAGTCAGCCTATCCGTGGCAGGTAAACTGCCATTGAAAGGCTGGTGGAGATTGGTTTTGGGGGCCCGTTGCGGGCCCCCCTTGTGTTGGGGGAAGGTGTGGGTGCACTGGGGGGGTACCCATGGTACCCCCTACATTTCACTGCACCATGTGGCAGGCACTGTGTGGTGCCTGCCACATAGTGCAATTAAATGCACAACATGCTATTTTATCATTGCGGCGGGTGCTGCTGTCAGCAGCACCCGCCGCAATGTTAAAATGCAAAATGCGACTGCCATGGTGGCAGTCGCCTCCTCATTTGGTGTGTGGGACCGCCGCATGCATTGCGGAAGGTACCGGTCACCTCCACGATGGCGGACGGACTCCAGTCTGTCCGCCATCGTAATCGGCCCCTAGGTGTACAACTAATGAATGATACTATTTCTAACATATATTATGTGAGTGGCTGTGTCACTGTGTGTATCCATGTGGGAGTTTGAGAGTCTCTATAGGTGTGTGAGTGGGTGTGTGAGTGGCTGTATGGGTGTAAAAATGTGTGTGAGTAGCTGTGTGGGGGACTTAGTGGCTGTGTGAGTGGCTGTGTTGGTGAGTGACTGGGTGTATAAGTGGCTGTATGGGTGAGTGAGTGGCTGTTTGAGTGGGTGTTTGGTTATGTGAGTTGATGTGAGAGTGGCTGTATTGGAGAGTGCTTCTCTGTGTGAATGGCTATATGGTTGAGTGAGCAGATGTGGGAGTGTTTGTATGAATGTGTGAATGGGTATGTAAGTGGTTGTGTGGGTGTGTGAGTTAGGCCTGGGCGGTGAACTTCACTCCATTCACGGAGTTTGCAGAGTTTTCTGCACTCCGTGGAGCTCGCAGAGTGCAGAAAACTCCGCTTCGCGATTTGCAGCGGAGTTTTTTCCCAGCTCGCGAGCGCGAGCTGCCGCTCGGGTAGAATTTCTACCTGAGCTGCAGGAATACCAGCACAAACTGCAGTTTGCACTGCACTCCGCCACTCGCGGAACTTCACAGAGTTTTTCTGTAACTTCGCGGAGTTCCGCGTAGCAAAACTCCACGGACTATGCCCAGGCCTGGTGTGAGTGAGCATGTGAGTGCTTGTATGGGTGAGTGTCTATGTTGAGAGGCTGTATGGATGAGTGAGCGTGTGTGAGTAGCTATATAGGTGAATAGGTAGGTATGTGAGTAGCTCTATGGGTGATTGTGTGGCTGTGTGAGTGGCTGTATGGGTGAGTGAGTGGTTGTATGAATAGCTGTATGGGTGAGTGAGTGGTGGTGTGAGTAGGTGTTTGAATGAGTAAGTGGGTATGTGATTGGCTCTATGGATGACTGAATGGTTGTGTGACTACTTGTATGAGTCTGTGAATGGGTATGTGAGTGGTTGTGTGAGTGAATGCATGCAAGGTTGTATAAGGGTGTGAGTGGTTCTGTGGATGATATAATCAGTGATGTCATCAGTGATGTCATTTCAGATGTCATCAGTGATGTTATCAATGATGTTACTGACTATGTCATGAGTGATGTATTATGTGAGGTCATAAGCAGTGCATTGCGGGGCGTAAGTTATAGTTAGCTCAGGTAACGATAACTGCTGAATTTCTATGGTTTTGTACAAGTAAAATATTAACCTAACTATAACGTCCCTGTACCCTTTGTTTTTTTCAGTAAATTTCTAAGGTTTTTTTAGTTTTATTTCCTAACTGCAACGTCCCTGTAACATTTGGTTTTTTCAGTGAATTTCTAAGGTTTTTTAAATTCTGTTTCCTAACTATAATGTTCTGTAACCTTTGTTTTTTCCAGTGAATTTCTGCGTTTCTTTCTCACTATAACATTTTTGGGTTTTTTTTACACATTTTTTCAAATTGTTTGTGATTCATTTTTTATTTTCATGTACTGTTTCAGTAGCAGTTTTTCCAACAATTATTCAATGTTGTTCAAGGTTCTTTTTTACAACTGTCTTTTTTTCAAATACTTGTACTGTTTATGGCTTATTTGTAAATATATAGAATAATATAAATCCATAATTTTTTTAAATAAATGTAAACTACTTTTTTACTTGTTTGATTTCTTTCTGTGTATATATATATATATATATATATATATATATATATATATATATATATATATATGTTTCTCACAATTTCACTGTTCTTCCGCTCCAGGAGTTCAGGAATCACAGACGGCACTACGGGAGACCAGTATTTTTTAAGAATTTAGGGGCCTATTATGATGGCGGGCGGATTGCCACCGCCCGGCCAGCGGTGGCGATCCGCCCGCCAACACACCCCACTGGATGGCTTTTTACCCCCGCCACATTAGCATGGCGGGGGTACCACGGCGGACAGAAAGAACGTCCGCCGCTAGGCAATCGTCCCGATTGCCTACCGGGCGGAAAAGGCCCATAATATGGTGGCGGTGCCTTGCAGGCACCGCCATCCATATTAGCATGTGGCATTTTCAATGCCTTTCCATGGCGGAGAGCTCGCCATGGAAAGCATGCGGTTTTCGCTTCAGGGGCCCGTTGCAGGCCCCCAGGGGGGTGGGGGTGTGGGGGGCTGCACTTGGGGGGTACCCATGGTACCCCCCAACATTGGCATGGACAAGGTGGCAGGCACCGCGCGGTGCCTGTCACGTTGTGCATGCCAATGCACAACATGCATATATTGCATTGTGGCGGGAGCTGCTTACAGCACCTCCCGCCGCAATGCAATATATGCGGGATGCCACCGCCACCGTGGCGGTGGCATCCTAATTGCCATTGCGGGACCGCCGCACCTCTTGCGGGCGGTCCCATTTGCTGTTGCGGTGGCAGGCGGACACAGTCCACCCGCCATCGTAATAGACCCCATATTGTTTAATCACCAGTGCAACAAAACATAGGGACAGTCCCTATGTATCTATATAATTTTTTTTTAAATGAAAGATTTTTTAAATATTTTTTAATACATTTCTAAACTGTTTTTTCAAATAAAAAGTATTGTTAATTTTTTTTGTTATTGAAAATATGTTGGGCACTTTTTTTTTTAGTTCTGCAGTATCTCTGCGGTTCCCTTGAGACATGCTGGCCAGCCACAACTCTATGGTTTTGTACTCCGATCAAATGATCGCAATGAAACCGCAGTGCCGGCACCACGGATTGCCAAAAATTAAAAAAATTAAATCCTTCCTATTCACAACACTATTTAGGATTTAGTCAAGAGTGTAGACATATTAGAGATGTACAATGTACCATAACATATTTATTTTTATGTATAACTCACTCAATTACTGTTTTACAACACCGCAAATCTGCCGATCTGCACCGCAGGCTGCAAGCGCACACGGCAAAACATGCTCATTCCATTATTTGGGACCACACCTTTTTGTGACTGAAACCCTATCCAGGAGATTTCATTTGTATTAGAAGACTACAGCAGTGGAACATGCAGATTGGTAACTACTGCTTTTCAAGTTCTTCTATTATATTATTTGGAAATCTGTTCCAATGGCTGCAACAACACCATGTGCAGAGGGGAAGATCCTGTTGCTCTGGAGGAGGATGAAGAGGTTGAAACACCAGTAGCTATAAAGCGGAGTGAAGGCATACCACCAAATGATGCGTGAAAAGGAAGCTAATGCTCATGGATCCACATCTACATCAACTGCACATGGAGCTTCAACTTCAGCTACAATCACAGTGCAAGCTGACTCTCCTAATTTGGGTAATATGACCACCCACTGTTTGCGCTGCCATATGCCAGTAGGTTTGAACACCACATCTGTTCCTGAATATTTGCAGGCAATGAACTCTCATACCTGTTAATTTTTGGGCGGAAATTACATCAACCAGAACTATAGGGTGTAATTTTTAAGTTCTAGTTCTTTTATTAGAGTTTTGTACCATGTACTTATCAGTACTTTAGTTTTATAACTTGAAAAAATATAAACAACAGTATAAAAAAGGTTCTATTTAGAACCATACAACATCCTAAAAAGTTGTCTCTGTGTTCATTCATTGCTCATAAATAAGTGTATAAGTGTGCGTGAATGTGTTACTGCATGTATCAGTGTGTGCCAGGATGTGTTAGTAAAAATATGAGAGAGTGCCAGAGTGTCTCAGGGTGTGAGTAAGTGAGTGCGTGAGTATCTCAGTGAATGCATCAGTGTCTTAACTGGTGTGTCAGTGTATGTATGAGTAAGTGGGTGACAATCTCTGTGAATGCATGAATGTGTCTATGAGTGTCTCAGAGTATGCATTAGTGATTCATAGGGTGTCTGGGGGTGTGTATGAGTAACTGTGTGAATGTGTTAGTAAAGGGATTAGTGTGTCAGTGTATGTATGACTGAGTCCCAGAGTGTCTCAGTGTGTGTATGAGTGAGTGCGTGGATTTGTCAGAAAATGCATCAGTGAGTTTATGTGTGTGTCAGTGTATGTAATATTGAGTTGTAGATTGTGTCAGTGTGTGTATGACTAGGTAAGTGAGTATGTCAGTTAATGCATCAGTGTGTCCGTGGATGTGTCAATGTATGTGTGAGTGAGAGCTAGGATGTGTCAGAGTGTGTATCACTGAGTCAGTGAGTATATGACTTAATACATCAGTGTTTATATGTGTGTGTGTTCAAGTACGTAGAGTCGTAGAGTGTGGGTGTGTGTGTGTGTATAACTGAGTGTGTGAATATGTCAGTTAATGCATCAGTGGTCATGGGTGTGTCAGTGGGTAAGGGGACATAATATCAATTTTTTAATATTGAAGTGTAATTTTATCGAGTTTCAAATATCGATAGTAATAAATATTGATTTTTTATATATTGATGTTCATTATATCGATTTAGTGTGTTGTTAAAAATATTGTTTTGAGAAATGTCGTTTGTTAAAATATCGTCATGCAAATATATCATTTTACTTTTTTTTATCATTATGTTATATGTTTGTTAATTTTTTAATAGTTAATTTATGTTATAAAAATTTTGAATTGTAATATTATTTGTAGGAGCGGGATGTTGGGTTTATAGGGGATAAGGGTGGGGAGTGTTTTAAAAATTTGGAGAAAAATTATTTAAATTATTATAAAATTAATTTTAAATTGTTTTCTAGGAGTGGGATGTTGGGTTTATAGGGGATAAGGGTGGGGAGTGTTTTAAAAAAAAAATTATAAATAGAAAAAATAATTGAAACTTTTATAATAAAATTATAAAATTTTTTAGGAGCAAGATGTTCGGTTTATAGGGGATAAGGGTGGGGAGTGTTTTTAAAAAAAATCAAAATAAATTTAATTTTTTTTTAAATGTTATAATAAAACTTTTTAAAAAAATTAGGAGTGGGGTGTTGGCTTTATAGGGGATGAGGTTGGGGAGTGTTTTAAAAATTTGTGAAATAAATTTAAAAAAATTTACATTTTAAATTTTAAAAATTAATATTTCATTAATTTTTAGGAGCGGGATGTTGGGTTTATAGGAGATAAGGGTGGAGAGTGTTTTAAAAAAATTGTGAAATAAATTTAAAAAAATGTAAAATTTTAAAAATTAATTATTAAATAATTTTTAGGAGCAGGATGTTGGGTTTATAGGGGATAAGGGTGGAGAGTGTTTTAAAAGATTTGTGAAATACATTTTTAAAAATGTAAAAAATTTTTAATTAATTTTTAAAAAATTTTTAGGAACGGGATGTTGTGTTTATAGGTAAGGTGGGGAGTGTTTTTTTTAGTTTAAAAAATTACGAATTTTACGTTTTTGTATTTAAAATTTAAAATAAATATCAGATTGAGATGTAGTGTTAATAGGGGATATTTTTCATGAAATTTTTAAAATAAAGAAATAAAATATTTACATTTTTATTTAGTATTTTTGCAATTGTTCATTTTTTAATCATAAGAGTTATTTTCTATTGTTAATGGATTATGTATCAAAATGTGCTTACATTTAAAAAATAGATATTAATAAATTTTAAATTTAAACAAAAAATATTTAATTTATTAATATATTAAGAAAAATATTTTTAATATTTTGCATATTTCATTATTTTATCAATTTTGGGTACAGTATTTTAAAAATAAGTTTTATGAAATTTTTATATTTAAGAATAATATTTATTAAGTTAATACTGACTAACACTTATTAATAATTTAAGAAATTGCATTTGCAAATATTAAATTATATATGTTTAGTGTCCAGCACCTTCACTGAGTTAATATAGTTTGGAGAGGGAATAGTAAATTATATATGTTTAGTGTCCAGCACCTTCCCTGAGTTAATATAGTTTGGAGTGGGAATAGTAAATTATATATGTTTAGGGGCCGATTCCGATCTGGGTCGGAAAACTCTCTGACCGAGCCGGATCCGGAGAGATTTCCGACTGAGCCGGACTCCTGCAGTCCGACCGAGCGAGTACGATGCGGCCGCATGCTGCAGGACTCGATTCGGTCGGACTCCCATTGAAGTCAATGGGAGCCGGTCGTACGACGCGTACATGGGCTCCCAGTGACTCAATGGCCCAGGGACCCTTGGGTCCCCCCTGTGTTCGACTCGTACGGCTACGGGTGCAGGGGGGTCCGGCACGGACCCCCCAAGTCCAGCTCCGGGAGCTTTTTTGACCCAGACACTCCGACTCGATCCGGCTGTCCAACGCGTCCATCGTACTCGCTCGGTCGGATAACGTTTCCATTGCGTGGTGCGATTCGTTTCCGTATAAGTCGGTCGGAGCGGTTCGGATCCGGAAACGGTTCGGTCGGAACACACGCGTACATTCGCATCGTATTCGCTCGGTCGGACAGCTGTACGAGTCGGGCGGAAAAAACGCGTACGGCTCGTACTTTTTCCGGCCGGATCCCGTTCGGAGAGCTTCCGACCGAGATCGGAATCGGCCCCTATGTCTTGAAGTGCGACATCTGCCAGCAGATGAAGGGCACCACCGTAACACACCCAGCGCAGACACCATTGCTAAAATCTGACAAACCTCTCACATGTGTATATTTGGACCACTGCGGACCCCTAGAATCTGATGGGGCCAAGAAATATATCATGGTTGCCGTGGATTCCTGTTCTAGATTCCCATGGGTTTGGCCTCAGCGCTGTGCTGACGCTCAAACTGTTATAAAAGATTTGCGAGTCTTTATCGGCACATACGCAGTTGGCACATTACATTCTGACCGTGGCCCCGCGTTTAGCTCTCGGGCTTACAAAGAGGCCATGGAAGGAAAGGGCGTAGCATTGCGGTACTCCTCTCCATACCATCCTGAGGGAAATTCTGTTGTGGAGAGGAAAAACCGGGACTTAAAGCAATCTTTAACAGCTAGGGTATTAGGCAAAGGCGGTAGATGGGTCGATCACCTTTATGGGGTCCAACGAGCAATAAACAATCAGCCAAGAAGCTCTCTAGGGGGTGTCACTCCTTACGAGGTCCTATTTGGGACAAGAATGTGGGTACCTGATCTTGATTGTGAAGGCACAGTGGCGGATGAAAAACAGTTTGATATCCATGATCGTTTGGCTGTTTTACAGGATCTAAATGAATCCAGGACACAACAAAGCAACGTCCACTTAAAACAGACCGCCACTGAGGAAGTCAAGGCAGTAACTGCAAGACCTGTCTGGATCCCAAAAGTCGGGGATCTGGTCAGAGAAAAGATTGCAGACAAGAAAGAATTCGGACCATCCTACAGAAAGCCTGTACCGGTCCTAGCAATACTTCTGCCGCCACTTGCCGAAAAAAAGGAGAAAAGATTTGTCTCAATCGACTTAATCAAACCACACTATGTGGCCGATACCAAACAGTAGGCCTCGTGGACTCCACAGTAGCAGACGCCCTCCTCTTGCTACAATCCAAGAAGTTCAAACAGAAAGACTCATCACGTTTGAAGAGCCACCTGTACGGAATGATGGATTAAGCAACAATGCTATGGAACTTGTTCCACTTCAACAAGAAATTCAACTTCAAGAAGAAAATCGACTTAACAACCAAGTTGCAATAAGACCGACTACAGACGTCTACGTCAACATGCCTCGTCAAGAGCAAAATCCAATTTCAACAAATCCCGATGCAATTCCAACAATTGATCGAACTGCTTCTGGCTATTTCATTAACTTTGATACGTTTCCCTGGATCCAAGCGAGCCGGAAACGACGCCAGCCAAAAAATCACACAAACAGAAACTCATTGACTTTTTGAACTTTTTTAGAAAGACTTACCTGGTGTCACCTTGGATAGAACTATGGTATATCACTGGGATTCTATTTTTTCTTTTCTGGCTAGGTTTAATTATAACTTTTAGTATGCTTATTAATGGACGATATCTTCAGCAGAGCTCTTCAGCCCAAAGAGTTAATTTGATTTTAAAACCACACCAGTCTTCACATCGTGAACCAAGAGACTTGGGTCGGGAGCGATGCCGATCGGCTGAGAGAGCGGCCGCGACCACTCCCCCTCACTTCCTCTGACGTCAGACGCCGCCGCGAGGAGCTGCAATTGCCGTTTCTGATGCCCTCGGAGCCCTTGGAGCCGCGGAGCTCTGAAGAACTGCTGCTTTTGATTTATAAACTGTCCACAGACTTTTTCCCAATTGAATGGCTTGAGGCTTTACTTGTGGAGGCAGCGTATTTTCTCTTTAATGAGAAAAGGACTGTTTGTGCCTTTTTGGAGCCGGGTGGCGGTGTGCTGCAGTCATTTTGGTTTTGCTCCTTTTTTCTTCCTTGCCTGGCTTGGGTTTTATACGTTGACTGCTGTGGACAGCTGTGGACTGCTGTGGACTTGGGAAGCATCATTTAACATCACCAGGGACTCCAGGTTTCTCACCAAGAGTGGGTAAGTTTGGCATCTCTCCTTGCTCACCTTGGTTGAGGGTCGCTGGGTACGTCCCACAGAGTGATTTCGCAGTGTTTCAGCAGTATTCTGGCAGCATCTATTTCGGCTAGTGGCAGAAGAGCGCTGATAGGAAGGCAGTATGCGAAAGCCTGTAAAAGCAACAAAGGGAACCACTCAGGTTGAATCTCCAATACTAGCTCAGAAAGTTAATAAGCGCGCAGCCCAAGCCGCAGCTCGGTTGAACCACGCAGCCGCATTTCGACAGGATCTTCCTCTTTCATCTGAGATTGCGGGGATGGCAAGTGCCGATGCGGCTAAACAGGATTGTCCGGAGGCAGTTACGGTGGATTCTGTTTGTCCCATTAGTCCTAGTGAGTTGGTTTCTACAAGGGGGATTCGTCAATCTCTGCCGCCTTGTCTAAAGAGACTTTGACTCCTAGAAAAGCAGTGACTGAGTCTTTGGAGGCTAGAAAGTATCCTATCTTTTTTAAAACTAAGCAGGGTGGGCCTCTGATTGAACCAGATGCAGCGAATGAGATTGAAGGTAACGACCTTTTAGCAGCAGATAATGTTTTGGACGTCGGTCCAGAAGTGTTAATGGCAGTCTTCTTCCTTTTCCTCTTCCTTCTTCGCCATCTTCAGATCTTCTAATTCCATCAGTAGGGGGAGGGCCCATGCCTCTTTCTATGCTGGAGGTCTCAATGGAGTCTATGTCTATTTCAACATCACCAGTGGTCCCCGATCCTACTGATTCAGAGGCTCCCCAGGGCATCCAGGCGGAGGATTGGCCCAATTTAACTCTGATCCCCCTTTAGGTTCTTTTTCTATGCAATGGGACGCTAAGAGCCTCCTTAATTTGATTTTGGAAGAAATCCGTGAATTAAAAGCTTCTCAGTCTGCAGGGATTGCAGCAATAAATACCCGCCTGATGAAGATTGAGGAATCCATGGCTCAGATTCCGGCGCGGCTCGTAGAGGCCGAAACCAGGATCTCCCAATTGGAAGATCAAATGTCATCTCTGAATCATAAAGTGGCCACCTTTCAGTCTCAGAGAGCCGCATTGGAGTTGAAGTTGGAGGAGTTAGAGAACCATTCCAGACGTTCAAATCTTCGAATTTTGGGCATTCCGGAGGGCTTAGAGGGCCAGCAGACGCTACAGTGGGTGGATTCCTTTATAAAGAAAAATGTCCTTCCTGAATTTAGCGGGGATCTGACAATAATGAGAGCTCATCGGGTTCCTGCACATCTCCCTGCTAATGCCAAGTTCCCCCGGACTATGTTGGTCAACTTTGGAGACTTTAGGGTCAAGGAGCAGATCCTATCAAGAGCGATTATGCAAAGACAGTTCTCCTCGGCAGAAGTCCCACTATGTCGCATCTTTTCAGATATGTCAGCCTCCGTAGCAAAAAGGCGGGAAGAATTTGTCAAAATGCTTCATTTGTTTAAGGCACAAGGGGCACAAGCTATGATAGCTCAGCAGAGCAAGCTGAAGGTGCTAATTAAGGGCAAATTTCATATCTTTTGTAATGTCGCAGAGGCGCAGGAAGTGTTACATCAGATTTCTATTGATAAACCTTAATGGTTTTAAGCTAGTCTTTGGTTAGCAGGGTGGAGGGTAAGGAAGGTTAATGATGGTAAAAGTTGATTTAACTGTTGCTTTTGTAGTTTAGGAAGAGGAAGTGAGGGTAAGGTGGGGGTGCCATTCAGCTGCACTAGGCACCAAATCATTGTGCCTGTAGATGGGTGGGTGGGCGGGACAGGTTGTCGGACTCTGAGCAGGGGTGGCCATCTGCTCAGGCGACAACGGCCCAAGGGTTGGGACACGGGGGGGGTAAGGGAACATTGGGAAAAAACAAAAACCATAATTTTGATTTTGATTTGGATACATCTGTTCAGTTTTTTTTAGAGGGCAAGAAGGGAGCTAGATGGGGGAGTCTAGATATCTTGTTGGTCATTGGTTGCATATTGTGTGCTAAATCTGTGGAATTTTTTTTTTTTTCTCCTTTAGTTTATCATAAATTAAATGGGAAGTAAGGAATCTCTAAAAGGGGTTTCGTTTAACGTGAATGGCCTCAATAATAAGAGGAAAATGAGAGCAATCGAAGCCTGGATTAAGACAGAGAATCCGTCCGCTATCCTGCTACAAGAGACACATATATCAGCAGGGAAATTAGAGGATTTTTCAATGTTTAAATCTTGGGCAGCATATAAGGGATTTTCCTCATCCTCGGCAGCCCATAGAGGGACAGCGATTTTTCTTAGTAAAAAACTGCAGGCGGAGGTAGTAAACGAGGCGAGTGATCAAAGCGGTAGATGGTGTTGGGTCACCTGTAAGTTAGGACAGAGATCTTTAACTCTCGCCAGTTTATACGCTCCGATAGAAGATAAACCTAGTCTATAGGAGGAATTTTTTCAATCCCTAATTCAAGTCTCAGGAGATTTAATAGTGGGAGGGGATTTTAATCTGTTAATGAACCCAAAAATCGATTCTTCATCCAAAGCAAAGCGACAGTTAAAGCCAAAATCTCTCAAAATGGTTCAAAACTATAGTACAACGCTTGATATAGTGCATCCTTGGCAGGCTGCATTTCCTAGTGGAATTTCTTATACCTGTTTTTCAGGGAGATTTCACACTTTTTCTCGTATTGATTTTTTTTCTTATTTCTAGGTGTTTGGTTTTTAAATCTCAAAAAACCCTAGAGAATGGGCTTTCCGATCACGCATTAATTACTTTAGAGTTGGAATTTGGCGAATATAAAAATCCTTTTAAAAAATGGCAGCTGAATCGTCAATATTTAGCAGAAGAAAATTGGGTATCTAGTATTAAAATAGAAATTAGGGAATTTTTTGAACGAAATAATGGCTCAGCTCCACTGGATGTTGTCTGGGATTCATTTAAGGCATTTTTTCGTGGGCTTGCTATTTCTAAAGACGCCGAGAATTCGAGGGCTAAGAAAGAGGAGAAGTCTTTACTCGAGCAAAAAGTGCAACGGTCTCTTGATAGCTTCCTCTCCTCCCCTTCGGTGGCTCTCCGCAGACAGTTGGATCAGGCTAAACAAAATCTGGCCAATAATTATTATGCTAAAGGTGAGTGTCTATTCCAGCAGACTAGGCAAAAAATGTATGAGGAAAGCAATTACACCGGCAGATTCTTGGCATGTCAGGCTAAGGAGAGCGCTGCAAGTAATCAAATACTCGCACTGAGATGCCCTATTTCAGGCTCTCGGATGGTGGACTTGGATGCTGTAGGCAACATAATGGTACAACATTATGAAAGGATATATGGCCATAATTATTCTATAGATAAGCCCTCTTTGGGGAAATTTCTTCAGGAAAATGAATTACCTGTTTTAACACATTTAGAAAATAGGGATATGGCGAGACCATTCACAAAAGAAGAGCTGGGGGAGGTAATTAAAAATCTTCTGAATGGCAAAGCTTGTGGGCCGGATGGCCTTCCCGCTGAGTTTTTAAAAACATTTTCGAGGGTAATTGAGGACTTTTTTCTTTTATTGGCAAATTCAATTCTTGAAGGTGGTTCTATACCTCTCTCTTTTAGGAAGGGGAATGTAGTCAGTTTCCTAAAAAAAGGTGAACCAAGAGACTTGTCTTCAGTGAACATTACAGCAGTTCCTATACCGGACGGTATAGTATGGGACAAGATTGATTTCGATATATTCGGTCCGACTGAACTTTTAAAGCTTAAACATGTATTTAAAATTTCTTTAAGTGATATCATTACCTCCAGTACATTTTCTGATGATTGGGACACTGAAACTGTAAATAATATAATGTCTGATTTAGAAAGAACTGCAGCATTTCCGAACAATGAAATGTTAGAAGGTACTTCAGACTATGATACATTGTACTGTTACCAACATTATGGTCATCATTTCTTACACAAATCTATAACACCTAGAAATGTATTTGAATACCACCAGTGGGAACACTGCCCAACACCTCCAAAAGGTAGTTCGCAAACCTTTGCACAGAAGTTCACATACTTTTCAGGGTTTAATACATCTGACCCAAAGTCATTTTATTACAAAGTGGCAAAAACATCAGCACAGAAAATTATGTTAACTAACACCAAACAGATTTACTCTGCTTCCTTTATGGCCCAGTTGTCTACACAGGGTTTTGACCTATGGAAGGACACTATAGATTTAAAATCAATCTGGGGTTCTAGGGACTGGCAACTCCAGGGGAAAGAAGCGCTATTTAGAGCATGCCTCATTCCACAGCAGATTATATTTCTGAATGAAACTGTGCAACAGACATCCTGTCTTGGACTAGCCAAGAACAAGGAACTGAACTCACCCGGGTTTCCTACACCATCACAGATGGGTGGGGGGCAGAATTCAACTACACAAGGGGTAGGATTAGATGACATTCTCCAGTACAACAGATCAGATCCTGATTGGACGAAATGGCTGATTTGGCCCATTGACGCAAACACCTGTCAACAGAGATTTATGAATACAACCGAAGGGTTTAGTATCCATAGGCCAGATACACGCTATGTACAGAGACAACATCCAGGGGTAGTGACATCCTATAGTGTTGGGAAGTTGTGCCTTGATTGGCTAGAGACCTCAACACTCACAGAAGTGAAACATCACTTGACCTTACTCACACCCAGTAGCGGCCCGTGGTGGGAGTGCTGCCGGGCGGTGACGTGGGGCGGGGGAGGGGCAGGGTGGGGGGTAGTAAACTATGGAATACGGCCGAATAGAGGTAAGTAAACATATAAATATAAAATAAAATGAATTCCGTTGCGCGCGCTGCATCGCATTTGGCGATGCAGCGCGCGCAACGAAATTCATTTTATTTATTTATATGTCTACTTACCTCTATTTGGCCGAATTCTGTAGTTTACTACCCCCCACCCTGCCCCTCCCCCGCCCCACGTCACCGCCCGGCAGCACTCCCACCACGGGCCGCTACTGCTCACACCTGATGTAGACCTTAGGGATTTCTTGTCAGGCCCAAGGAAAACACGTCAGAAACGTTTCATATATGCTGGCATTTATGCCTATTATAATGAAAACTGGAAAATATCCCAACAGGAGGCAGCAGAAAGAATACGGGAAATAGACCGTATTAACTTAGAGAAGGCATTAGCTGTAGTGGATAATGGGTTAACAACTTTGACCTCCAGGATTTACTCCTTAGGCAACATTGTATCTTCGGCAATTGACATATTAGAACAAGATCTGGCCTTGTTACAACACGGGCAATCTCAGCTACGTTCTATTATGATGCTAAGCTGGACGCTACAATCTTTGCATGCAGGCTATGTGCCCTGGCGTTTTATAAACACCACGTCTCTGTTTTCAGAATACAATCTAACTGATAAACAGACAGAAATGGCACAAAGGGAAGCCAAATATACAATGCTGCGTATTGAGAAATTGGAAAGGTTACCATTTACTGTAGCCGAATTACCATCAACTGAATGGCTAATTCATGGCCAAATCACTCTGCCGGTCACTACGTTTCAGTTTCAATATTGCCTTGAGCAAAGGCAGGCAGGCAAATATGAAAAAATGGGTAAGGAATACGTTAAGGAAGCTTGGGAGTTACCATATAGATATTGATGCCGGAATGGGGATCGAGAAGTATTTCTGAGCGGTGCAAACTACAAGAACGCTTTAAGCGGTTCTCTCATGTGTCAGGATATTTCTCTACACGGAGCCTGTAGCGGTTCAGTAGCAAACCTATCTTGTCACATGACTGGGACCCCAGCTGCAGTGATCACGCCAGTTTTCGAGCTACTCTCGAATGGGAGTTACTTGATGCTAAATGATCAAGGTTGCTGTGGGATGCTTCCGGGCTTCGCCTATCTGGTCACCGTTAACTCCAGAGTTACTTGCTGTATGCAAGTATTGTTTCCGCCACTGAACACAGTCAGGGAGGCGCCGCTATGGCCTTCACTGAACGTTTCTTTCATACAATTTGATACTTTGAGCAGACTGCAAGCCATGCTTTTACAGCAACCCGTGCCCTTAACCTCCGCTCGAGAAACCTATGAACATCAAGTTGCAAGGACCTCGAGTGAGATACAGGCGCTCATACGTACAAACTGCCCCATTCATGGTGGGTAGTATCTTCAATATGTCTGATACGAGGGTTTGGGTTCTGCACATACAGGCATTACAGCGACTATTTCTTTACTGAAACAGCGCTATTGGTGGCCAAGGTTAACAAAGCAGACCAAAGACTATGGGGCCGATTCCGATCTGGGTCGGAAAACTCTCCAACCGAGCCGGATCCGATGAGATTTCCGACCGAGCCGGACTCCTGCAGTCCGACCGAGCGAGTACGATGCGGCCGCATGCTGCCGGACTCGATTTGGTCGGACTTCCATTGAAGTCAATGGGAGCCGGTCGTACGACGCGTACATGGGCTCCCAGTGACTCAATGGGTACGTCGCAAACAAGTGCGCCCCCTTCAGTGTGTACGCGTTGGTGCAACTCGCACCGTACATGCATGTTTAGGGGGGACCCTTGGGTCCCCCCTGTGTTTGACTCGTACGGCTACGGGTGCAGGGGGGTCCGGCACGGACCCCCCAAGTCCGGCTCCGGGAGCTTTTTCGAGCCGGACGCTCTGACGCAATCCGGCTGTCCGACGCGTCCATCGTACTCGCTCGGTCGGATAACGTCTCCATTGCGTGGTGCGATTCGTTTCCGTACGAGTCGGTCGGAGCGGTTCAGATCCGGAAACAGTTCGGTCGGAACACACGCGTACATTCGCATCGTACTCGCTCGGTCGGACAGCTGTACGAGTCGGTCGGAAAAAACGCGTACGGCTCGTACTTTTTCCGGCCGGATCCCGTTCGGAGAGCTTCCGACCGAGATCGGAATCGGCCCCTTAGTGTCCAGCACCTTCCCTGATTTAATGTAGTTTGGAGTGGGAATAGTAAATTATATATGTTTAGTGTCCAGCACCTTCCCTGATTTAATGTAGTTTGGAGTGGGAATAGTAAATTATATCAGTTTACTGTCCAGCACCTTCCCTGACTTAACATTAATTGGAGTGGGAATAGTAAATTATATATGTTCACTGTCCAGCACCTTCCCTGACTTCACATTAATTGGAGTGGGAATAGTAAATTATATATGTTTAGTGTCCAGCACCTTCCCAGAGTTTATATAGTTTGGAGTGGGAATAGTAAATTATATATGTTTAGTGTCCAGCGCCTTCCCTGACTTAATATAGTTTGGAGTGGGAATAGTAAATTATATATGTTTATGGTCCAGCATCTTCCCTGACTTAACATAGGGGCCGATTACGATGGCGGTGTTTGGCACATCCGGGGTACTGGCGGTGGCAGAAAACTACATTTTCCTCACTCCTGGGGCGGTCCTCGCGTCCGCCATATTACAATGGGCAAAGATAGCCCATTTCTCGTCCGCTGCGGATTTTCGGGATCTGCCAGATTTTTCCTTCCGCAACGGTGGCGGAAAGAGCCAATAGAGAAAGACCGCTGTGTGGAATGACGCTACGACCGCTGGACAAATCACGATGCCTCAAACAGCCCATCAGAACGCAGCGGAGAAACCAGCCACTCGGAGACAGCGGAAGCAAACTGCGGAGATAGAAACTCGAATCCGGGGCACCTCCACACGTTCCTGACCGCCATGGATCCAGCTCTACAAGCCCTTCCTCTGCTGTACCTGATCCACTACCAGCAGATAAGAGGCCGCCGCGGACAACACTGCAGATAAGTAAATAACACATCTCTGCATACAACCACAACACACAACTGTTGTGCTATAATACGTTTCCTGTCTACATCAGACACCCTGGTGGAGACAGGAACATATCCCCCAGTGTACTTACACATGTCCTGCTTGCTAGAAATTGACACCTCTGCATCGGGGTCACCCATCAACATAGAAATCACTGCAAGGTCCCGGTCATGTCACCGCAGCGGTGACGCCCCGGGAAAACCTGCCCACAATGCAGTAGGCAGGGCCGGCGCCAGGCATGGGCAGTGTGGGCAGCTGCCCAGGGCCCCACCTTTACCGTACCCACATGGGGCCCCGCATCAGTTGGTCACAGCCCACAGCACGCCTCTCACATGCATTTCTGCCCATGCTGTGTGCTCCTCTTGTGCCCCCCCATCCATGCACTATTTAGCAGCCAGGTGTGGCTCGACCTCGCACCTCCCACTTCAAAGGGCAAGGTAGATTGTCTGGGAAGGTGGGGGTGAAGATTAACACCCTGCACAGAAGGTCAGGTGCAGGGTGGAGAAAACAGCAGCCACACTGTCTCTGCTGCTCACGAGGGTGCCTCATTTGTTGCCTTGGTCACAATCACTGTGAGGCCTAAGGAAGGGGCCCCCAACCCTGGGTCTCGCACTACTACACAATTGCTGCGAGGCCCAAGAGAGGGCCCCCTACCCTGGGCATTGCAGGGGTATACCATGGCTGTGTTATGCCGTATGCAAATTAGGGGGGCCTCTCCCATCCACTTACTGCCCAGGGCCCCAAAAATCCTAGGACCGGCCCTGGTAGTAGGAGTCCAGGCAGGGCCGGCACTAGTCATGGGCAGTGTGGGCAGCTGCCCAGGGCCTCGCATCCAGCCTATCAGCATGGGGCCCCGCACCGATTGTGTGTCCTGTCGTTTCCCTGCCCATCTAAACACAAGAAAGGTGTTTCCTTGCAATTAGGTACCATGGGAGGGGGACCCTCCACGGGCCTCCCACAGATGGTGCTTGGAGGCCTAGGGGAGGGAAACGCTTCCTCCTGTCCCAATTGCAAGGAGGCCATTCAGAGACATTGCAGGACGCCCAGTGTCCAGCATTTTAACTCCCCCACATTTTTAAATCTTAGCCCACAAGCAATTCTCACACCTATCCACTGAAGGTGTGAGAATTGCTTGTGGGCTTAAAGTAAAAAATGTTGTGATGCAAAAATGCTGGACACTGGGCGTCCCGCAATGTCTCTGAATGGTCTCCCTGCAAGGGGTCAACAATGTAAATTAGAGGGGCCTCGCACATTCCCTTTAGGACCATGACCCATTAAATTCTATAAGCGGCCCAGAGTCCAGGACATAATCACACACAAGCAAGACCAACATCACAACATCCACACCACATGTAACATAAAAGAAGCACCACTCAGCACAACATATCTGCAGCAAGTAGTCATGTGCAGATACACTGTCTACAGTGACATCTCCTTAAGATCATCACCAATTGAATAGGAACATGAGTGTGGGGTGAGGCAAGGGTCCCTCCAAAATGACTAAAGTCATCATTGCACACAAATAAGGGTCTGTCCACATACAATGTGGAACAGAGGAGGGCAGACCAAGTAGTGTCTATGTGAGCTTCACAGTAGGCCAACAAGGTGTTGGAATGAGTCAGTGAGGCCAGGCAGATGACACAGCATATAACACACCACTGCCACACAATCACACATCACCACAGCCCCCAAGCAGACATTGATAGGCCCATCACATACAATGGCAGACCATATCACACAATGACAGCCCATACCATGCAACACAGAACAACATTTCTGACTCAAACAGAAAACTCAAAGTAAGCACCACTGTGCATTTAACCTACAAGTGTACTGCTGAAATAAATTACACCATGTGAGTATGTCTAGTACATCAACAACACTGACACTGCCAGCTCACAGAACACCCACACACCATCACTCCACCTCAACAAAGGGAGCACCAACTACTAAGTAGTGAATGAATGCCAAAGTGTCAGGAAGAGTACATCTTGACAGCAGGAAACTCTGACCTGACGCTCAGGACAACCCTCCTCCTCACACCTGCCTTCCACTCATGTGAATCAAAGTGAGTCAATTAAGAAATGAAGAGTCACTCTGCAGATTAATAACCATGGAACTGTTCACACTGCATGTCAAGTCACTCAGACAGATCACACACTGAAACTCAGCCACATACACATACCATAAGTCAGCAGCAATGTATGACAATAAATAGACTAGCCTAAAGTGGAGTGCACAGTGCAGGAAAAACATGGAGCAAGCCACATAGCATTTGTACATGACATGCAAGAGGAGGAACATATCACACTACACTTAGGCCATCAAATCAGACATGGGTGGCACAGTGATTGAAATTGAACTAAAGTAACATCTGTGCAATATCTCTGGGATACAGCAATGCAAGCTATGCATTGGCCCATGAATGATAGGAAGTGTCAGAAGCCATACAGTGACCAGCCACACATCTGTGTCAACTACCTTGACATGTGTATGCCACCAGCACAACACACATGGCTCATTGTCACACTTCCTGACTGTCAAACCCAAGTATAACCTTCACACATACCCCTCATCTACCCATCTCACACCTGCACTACTCAACACCTATGAGAAACACAGATAAAGGTGCAAATAAGGTCCTGTGAGTTTCCTGAGAACCAATGACACACCCTGGTGTGTATTTACAAATGTCAGAATCTCACTCAGGGATGTCTGAACCAATGCTGATCAAAAACCAATAGCCAAACACACATCTCACAAACAACATCCAAAGAAGTCCAACAAGCTCAGCCATGTGCAGGCAAATAGTGGATAGGCAATGTGACCGTAGACAGAACACGAATACACAACATTTTCACTCAGGCCAAATGCAGAGACACCATACCCCAACCCAATCAAAAAATGCATTATCAAATGCCAATCCTGAACACTAATTGTGAACAATAGGACAAATCAACTAACACAGACATTGACACTACAACAGTTACCAAGTGAGCATGGTGTCAATGTGTAGCACAAGCATCATGCACATGCACACTCCTGACAAGTGACAGGTCAAATATAGGAGGACATAGCACAATTGTGCACTCAAAAGAAGCTCATGAACAAGAATCCACATTGCTGCATGTGACATTCACACAAGAAATGCACACTACAAATTCAACACACATCTGAATGTATTACAATCCATAAACTACTCACACACAATGTCATGCAAATAGAACATCACACACACATGCACCTGTCAGTAGAAAGAGCCAACACAGGCCAAACACTGCATCCATGAACAACAAATACACAACATATGCACATACCAATTCATCACATAGCAAACTCAGCTGGACATCAGGGGGATGCACACCAGGCAAGTACAAGGCAACATACACCAACAGCAGTGCATGCACAGTAAGCAGTGTGTGAACACCAACAAAACCAGTATCACACATATCTGAGTGCTCCACCATGAACTTCCACACCACAAATCATCACAGGCCAGAGATCACATCACACTCAGGACGGGTAGCAGTACCTCAGCAAACAGACATACACCTTAGCTATCACCCACAGCTGCACAACTCAGGAAAACCCAGATGCATCCAACATGACTAGAGGACTGTGCTGGTCAAACATATGCACTGCACATGAGCAACCATGACTGTAATCAAGTCGAAGAAAATACCACATAACAAATTGTGAAACTGTCCTGAGTGGCACATTGGTCCTGTACACAGATCATCCTCCCACAGTATAGTGTCACACTATGAAGTGGTGGGGAGGGTCACACACTGGCAAGGCATGGGGTGGAAGATATTAAACTGAAGTGGTGTGGACATCAGTATTGGACAGGTGAGGAGTGTACAGCGCAAAAAACACATAGAGGAGTAACTTACAATGTGTAGGCATCAAAAGCACTTATAGGGGATGGGATGACTCTTCATACCAGATACTTGTCCCAAAAATGTGTTAAGTGACAGCATGGTATGAGAAAAGTCACATATAATGTCAGTTTGCCTGAGCAGGTCAGCACAGTGAGCACAAACTTAAACAAGAGCCATGGCTGATCAACAAAACCCAACACAGACATTGCAGTGACATACTCTGCATACTCACAACTGACAGCGACAACAAGTAGGTGTACCCCAGGATTGCAAGGTCACACTGACACACTGCACAGTGCTCAACCTACAACTCCTACATGTGCCCACAATATGAAGCACATGTCTGATAATCTAAACAAACAGGCACTCATTACCTGGATCATACATGTGTGTAGGTGTTATGTGCAGGGGTACATACACCTCAACACTTCTGACAATGACAGGCCAATCACACTGTATGACTACTCAAGTGCACACATTCAAATGTACCCATGTGACTATGAAGACAGGCCTACACAAGATGACTACACATCTACACTGCTGTTCACACAACAAGAAAGATCCCACAGATATGACGGACCCTGTCCACCCCGCAAGTTATCCTGTGGATAGAATTCACTTCTGTTGTGGTACTGCATCCGAATATGACATGTCTACAAAATTGGAGACCTGACAATAGAATGATTAGGATAAGAGTAGATCATCACAGACAACCATCATTGCACCCTCAAGCCTCAGAGTCAAGAAGCACAAAAGTGCCTGTAACCTCTGGCAACCTCTGAAATAGTAAATCAAGTAATTGCCAATGTGAATGTGGCATACAGAGCATGTGTCACATGAACATACACACATACATTAAACTTTTTCATTAGCAAGGGCAGCGACAAAGCACACAACATGAGTAACAGTCTTTATTACATAATCTCTGGATAGGCATCAAAAGTGCAAAACATCAAGGCCATTGGCCAGTCCATTTTTCTAGTCCGCACATGTGTGCATGAGAATTTGCACATCAAATAGGTAACACAGTCCACTGCCATGGGAATCACCAGAGCTCAGGGGCTTCAAATGGGCAGTCCAGGCACTGCTGTGGGAGAAATGGTGTGGGGAGGGGGACTTGGCTTCTACTTTGGCTTTAAGTTGAACTGGGAGGGGGCTGATTGTTGGGGCCAGTTGGAGAACTGGACCTGGGAGGGAGAGAACTGTCTGAGGTAGAGGGATCCGTGGCTGTGGGAGCCTGAGGGCTGCTTGGACCGGGTGTAGTGGTGGCCCGGGGAGGTGGAGACATGCTGTGTGGAGGCACAGTGGCTGAGGGTGAATGTTGAGGGCTGGGTCTCAACTGTTTGGGGATCCGATAGCCCACAAGTGTCTTTGCCGGAGTCGGAAGTGAGGTGTGCACAACAGCCTCACTCTTCCCCAAAGGTGTAGCAGGTGCAGGTGGCTCTCCCCCTGTGGATTTGCTGGACCTGGTGGTACGCTTGGGGTGGCCTTGCCTCTTACCCTGCATCCCCTGTTGTCGAGGTACACCACCCACTTTGCTCTCTTGTCCCTGCTTCACAGGGGTGTGGGTGGGAGTCGATGTTTTGGGGGAATCTGCCTTTGGAATGTGTTTGGGCTTAGTTGTGGCAGGCACCAGGTTCACAGCAGACAGGGCAAGTGTTTGTGGGTCTTTGGGATCAGGTGTGGGGATGGGAGTGCCCTTGGATGGTGATGATTTTGATGAATGTGATGTTGATGCCTGCTTTTTGGCCTGATGCCCCTGAGTGTCACGTGATGGGCTTTTTGTTTTGCGCTCATGTGTACCCGTTTTGTGTTGTGGTGATGGTGTCTGTGGTCTGGTACGCTTAGAGTGCTGCTGTTGTGTGCTGCTTTGGATGACTGGGTGCCTGAGGGCTCTGGCGTGTGTGCACTCTCGTCAAGTGGTGCCACTGGCAGGGTGGTTGCTGAAGGGACAGGAGCTGGACTGGGAGCTTGGGACTGCTGAATGGCTGCCGTCACTGTGGAGGACAAAGACTGGTCAGTTCGGTGTAGGCCACCCACGTCAGAATGAATGCCCTCCATGAACGCAACAACCTGTGCCAACTTGTTGCCATGATCCTGGAGGGCATTCAGGAGAGCAGTCTGACCCACACACAGCTGGCGCAAAATGTCTACCGGCTCCACACTGAAGGCAGCAGGGGAGACAGGGGCAGGGGCAGCGGTGCCTGGGGGGAAGGAGACTCTACCCTTACTAGGGCTGCGTGCACGGACAGCACTTGGGGGAGCATCCGGGAAGGTGGGCACTGGACAAGGTGTGGCGGAAGAAGATGCAGATCTTAAACTTCCTGTGCCCGCCAACTCTGAGGAGTCACCGCTGGAGTTTGAAGATGTGGAGATTGGTGTTTCCGGGCGGGACTCATCCAGGGCACTCCTGTCCCCCTCCGAGGCGCTGGTCCCCTCGGTGTCACTGAACTCCTGTGTAGCAGTCATGCCAGTAGCTTCCCCAACGGTGTCGGTCCCCTGTCCTTCCCTGCCCTCGGTAGATGCTGCAAGAGACAGAGACATAGGTTCAGTATAGTGCCATACCTACAAACATCATATGCAAGCAAAGCACCAAACTTTAAAAAGATACTCCCATGTTGAACTCCTCCATGTACTTCCAGCATATGTTACATTTATGCAATCATCAGATGATGCATGGAAACATGCATAGTTGATAGTAATGCTCGATGTGGCGTTGACACAGCCAAATAGCTGGGCCTGTGCCTCCCTGTAACCACACATACTATTGTCTGTATGCATACCTACGTGCCTGTAGGTCAGATAGCTATACATCAAAAGATGTTGTCTCAGTCACATATGGAGTCTCTTTAAGGGAACACCACAGATACAAACTCTAATATGTCCTTTTGCAAGGGCTACCAGCTCCTGATATCCACCATGTTGGGCTTCGAAGCACAACTACAGTTGTCCATTGGTGTCAGCTGTGTAGATGTTACAATTTATTTGTTGTGCACAGCACACATCTATGAATGCATACTAACATGATGCTCACTGCTGTTCACTGCCAGTTGATGTCTATGACACTCACACTGCAGCATATGTCATAAGGCCACATCTTAACTGTCAATGAAGTGCCAATGAGCACCATTGCACAATGTAGTCACAAACACAAAGCACTATAGCATGAGAATGGGAAGTTAATGTAAGGCCTTCATAGGTTGTGACATGTCACATACCAACATACCCACAAGTCCCTGATAGTCCCTCATTGATCCAAGGCTCATGTTGATGATGAAGTTGGTGGACTCCATAAGGACAGCTAATGTGTGACAATACCTAGGGTCTGGCATATGACATCCATATGTTGTGCTGACTGATGACATTGAGGACACATCAATGTGCCAATAAGTCACACACTGATTAAAAGCATTGGCCATAATTTAGCCATGCACTGATGCACAAGGACACCCCTCCACAATGCACACATACTGAGGACCAACACTCCATAGTGCCTAAACAAATTCGCAATAGCCAGGTTATGATACATTGCATTTGAAACACAGAGTCTAACCATCCCAGTCATGTTGCCATGTGCACAAATGGCAAAGGGAAACTAGCCAATGCATCACTGCAATCATCACCATCTAACCTTTCAGCACCTGTGTGCACTTGCTGTCACTATGGCAGGTAATTCCATCATGTAATGCCATGCAGCTGATATTGGGCTAATACACTTTTAAATGTTGCTGTCCTCTCTATCATTTTGGAAAAAGGGACCCATGGGACAGGTGTGACCCTTACCAACTCACTGCTCCCTGAGTCCACATCTGTGCATGTCTGTAGCCACTAAAACATCATCACATGAGCACACTATTGAGCTAGCCACACAGCGCACACAAACACGACAAATTTGCTTAGGGCTACCCACTTCACACAATGAATTATCCTCTGTAGGGGGGTCTCAGTGCAGACAACATTCATGCAATGTGAGTTTTAAAAATTTCAAGATGATTAAATGTGACAAGGTTCATGGGTTGTTGACACATGAGAAACAAAATGTCGTACAAATGCAGAACAGCTGCACTCAACACAGAGGCCACTTAGAAGCCATTGCATCACACTAGAGACATCACAGAGCTCCGCACAGGCTCAGGGCTGGGATTCATGCAGTCACTCATACGTCAAGTCACACTTTGCACAATACTCACCCCCAACTTGCTGCTGATGGGCCCTCAAGCGTCCATCCAGCTCTGGCTGTGTCACTGCCAAGATGCGGGCCATTAGTGGTGTCATGCTCCGGCGTGCCAACCTGTCACTTCGAGGGAGCACCCCCAGCATCATCTCAGCGACGTTTTTGCTCAGGCGGCAGATGTCATCCCACCTCTTGTGGCAGTGCGTATGACGTCGGTTGGAGACACCCAGAGACCGCACCTTCCGTGCAATGGCCCTCCATATGGCCTTACGCTGATGGACCTTAAGCTGCAGGCATGGGAGACAAGAAGAGGAGGTTTCTGTGAAACTGTGTTGCGTACCACTGTGTGACAGTACAGGAGCATGAAAATACATAGCACACTAACACATCAATGGAGAGCAGAGCCCATACAGCATGTCACATAGTACACTTGGAGCAAACCATATCATTGCAATGGTTACATATATGATGATGAAAACACTACATGCCCATCCCATACACATGCAGAGTGCCAGCACAGAAACCAATGTAAAAATTGCCCTCAGCTGTGATGCACTATGTGAGTGAGCGTGACATGCAATACACTGGAAATGATGTGTAGAGGTCAGACTCACTGTGTCCTACACTACACGCCCCTTAATGTCCCTGACCATTGCCTCGCTACATGTGTCATGGTGGTCACATTTAGGGCCCTGATCTTACAATCTCACACTCTTCTCACAAAGTGGAGTCCTGCCTTGTGCAATCCTCAGGCCTATGATGGCTCATTGAGAAATAGGGTTGTGGACAACACATATGTTTCACTCAGTCCTTTTGGTGATGGGTCCTTGTAACATTGGGCAGTTTTTGTGCAGGCCAGAGGGCCTCACATTGACGATAAACGTGGCCCATCACATAAATCACATGCATGTACAATATGAATGGAGATACAGTGCATACACATGCGAGACTCTACACATCATGGAATCCATAGTAGGATGACATGTCCAACTCACATTTAGCTGATGTCTCATAGGTGAATCACCCCCAAGAGTGATAGACTCAGGCATTGTACTCCTGTGCAGAATGGACACATCTCCATAGGGTCATTTTTAAAAAGGTACAAACATTATTCAGTACCCTCTGGCCAAGCTACATTTGTAATGTCTCAAATGAGCATATGAACACTTAATGGACTAGGACATCACATAGCACAGGGAATGTGTGTTCAGACTTCGAGTCTCTCAAACCAGCAGGGTAGCTGGGAAACTGCCAGACCACAGTATGTCATTCCCATCCTTAAATGCAGTCAGGGATGTGTGGAAATAAGGCTACACACCCCATTGACGTGAAGTCAGCATGCTAGGCAGAGTCTCACACATTTACATTACACAGTCTCAGAACAACATATGTTCATTTTGGCTTAAGAAGAGCTGGACAAGTGTCCATGTTGCCATCCTCCCCACGTACTCAAGTGCAATTAGTACTAGGTCATGTATGGAGCATGCTGTTGGCAAAATATTGATGCATGCACATTGGCTTGCACTCACAGGTACATACTACTGTACAGTAACATAATGTGAGCATACTGAGCACTCTCTAAATTTTACTCAGACACTTACCAGAACATCTGGAGCACCATATAGCCTCCCATACTGTGCAAGGACCTCGTCCACCAGGACCTCCAGCTCCTCTGTGGTGAAGGGACGGGCCCTGATGTTCTCTGTTCGCACCATCACTGGGTCCAGAGTACAGGTACAGCAGCAGTTGGTGGTGATGACTAGCAGGCAGCAGTGTCTGAATGCAAGTGACATGTGTGGCTTTCTCACAGACATTTATAGGCCCCTAGGGTTGTTTCAGTGGTACTCTGCTGTTGCAATTGGTCTGCCTGGTTTGCATATTTCAATTGTATCCAATGACCGGGTCCGCGGTGGCGGTGCACGCCTCCCGCGAATTTCAAAACTGCATTGTACTACCGCGTTGGCGGTTCCCATTGGCTGCAATGGCATTGGCATATGCGGTGTCACACCGCGGGGGCCAGGCGGTGTCTTCACCAATCAGGCATCTTTCAATTGTATCCAATGACCGGGCCCGCAATGGCGGTGCACGCCTACCGCGAGTTTCAAAACTGCATTGCACTACCGCGATGACGGTTCCCATTGGCTGCAATGGCATTGGCATATGCAATGTCACACCGCGGTGGCCAGGTGGTCTCTACCGCAATTTGGCATCTTTCAATTGTGGCCAATGACCGGGCCCGAGGTGGCGGTGCACGCCTACCACGAGTTTCAAAACTGCATTGCACTACCGCGATGGCGGTTCCCATTGGCTGCAATGGCATTGGCATATGCGGTGTCACACCGCGGTGGCCTCTACCGCAATTTGGCATCTTTCAATTGTGGCCAATGACCGTGACCGCGGGGGCGGTGCACGCCTACCGCACCTATGGACACATTGTGCTATTGCATTGGCACTAGCCAATTTTCATCATTGAACACTATACCTTTACAATGTATACTAGCACCTGGTTGTAAAGTTAAATGCAAGTGTGACATTTAACTCACTGATGCCCACACATGCCATGTCAGTGCACATGATTACATGCATTGGCATGTACTTCCTCACATGTCACATATGATATTTGTGTGCATGTACACAGATTTGGTGTGTAATGGAGTCTCAAATTTGTGAACATGTCAATGTGTAAGATGGCTAATCAACCCACAGTAATGAAGGACTGACCACATAATGTGCCTATTTCACTGTGTACATTGCTGTATTCATTTTGATAGTTGATCAGCTTACACACACTGTGCTCATTGTGTAAAAAAGATGTGCTCTGTGCAACTTAAGCAAGAAGGTGTGTCAGGTACAGCAGCTACGTAGCAGTCAGCAGTGTTGCTGTTTGCCACATGTGCTGGGTCACCTACACCCAGGGCTGGTGACACAAGATGTAGGAGTGTACCAATTACCATTCACATAGTCAGAATCTGATTTGGAAGTAGTCAGTATGTACATACTGTCCACATGTTCGACTACATGAGATCAAGGTGTCTGTGCATGTGACTTGTGCATTAAGCTGTTGTTACCGTCCTGTCAATGTTGGCGTTGTGTTAGTCAATATGTTAGATGTTTGACACATCTCATTGGTGAATTAAATTTACATGTGTCCTCTTTCATATTATGTAGGAGACGACCAAATGTGCATCAGCCTTTCCCAGTGCTGGCGAACATGGAGGATGGGGACATCATAAGGAAATTCTGTCTGGATCGCCTTACCCTTCAAGACCTATGTGGTCTGTTGGATCCCCATCTGAGGCCTCACAGAACCTATCCGACTGCTTTGACGCCAACAGTTAAGGTGATGGCGGCCCTGCATTTCTTTGCCGCTGGTTCGTTTCAGTACACGGTGGCCATCGCCGGTGGGATGTCTAAGGCTATGTTCAGCATGCTGCTACGTGATGTCCTGTCCGCAATGTTGACCTACAAGGACCGTTACATCCACTTTCCAAGGAGACATGAATTGGCAGGTGTGAAGGGTGATTTTTATGATCTTGGACACATACCTAACGTAGTTGGAGCCATTGACTGCACACATGTTGGCCTAGTTCCACCACAGGCACGTGAGCACATCTACCGGAACAGGAAGCATTTCCATTCCATTAATGTGGAAGTGGTATGCCAAGCGGATATGATTATCTCCCATGTCTGTGCCAAATTTCCCGGTTCAGCACATGACTCCTACATACTGCATAACAGCATAATCAAACAATTGATGGCAAATCTGCATCCAGAGCGTGCGTGGCTTGTTGGTGAGTACGCTGAGTCAAGTAGTGTGCTGTATGTGTGACATGCTGTTCTCAGCTACTGTTTATATTGCAAAATTGGTCTGTGTTTCTCACACCTAGGTGACTCTGCGTATCCCAACCGTCCTTGGTTGCTGAGCCCACTGAGGAATCCAAGGACCCCGGGTGAAGTCCGCTACAATGATGCACATGGGAGGACACATCGTGTAGTGGAGCGTGCTTTTGGGCTTCTGAAGTCTAGATTCCGGTGTCTGGACAAGAGCGGAGGTGCACTACTCTACTCTCCCCAAAAGGTGTGTCAGATCATAGTTGCATGCTGCAAGCTCCACAACCTGGCCTTGCGCAAAGAGATCCCCCTGCTCCTGGACGATGATGAGCAGCAGATGCCCCCCGCTGCAAATCCACACATGCCCAGTGACGATGATAGTGGAAAAGAGGAAGGTGTTGACCTGCGTCAACAGCTCATCGACAACTACTTCCCTTGAGTGTAAGTGACATTGTACAACAGTGACATTGTCTGTTGGCTTTGATGGTGGTGGCAAGGCATAGATGAACTTTTTGACTGCTGGCTGTTGTTGGCTCAGTGCTAATGGCTGATGTGTGTGGCACAGGGTATTGTTTTACATGTACCTCATGTCTATGTTGCTGTTGTTGTTCATTGTTATGTGTGATGGATTTTGTACGTTGTTGACTAGTGGTGTGTTTTAGCTGTAATGGCATCACCTGACAAGTAAATGTCATTCTCTTGTGTCTTTCTAGGTTCCTTCACCCTATCAATGCCTCGTCACAATCAGAGCTTGTGGTACATTGGAATCTGAGTTGACATTGTACATACTGTGATAAACATGGAACTGACACAAAGACATAGGTGTGTAAAGAGTGTTTATTTTCAATACGTTTTTGTGAAAGAGAAGTGATTGTTTTTAAAATTGTGCAAAGTGAATTTATGAGTTGTCAGTGATGGAAAATGAGACAAATAGAGAAGTCACCACATTGATGTAGTCACACAGTCCAACAAACTCCTGCCATCAACATGGCAATGTGGGTTAGGATAGTTAACAAAGTCAATGTCAAGGGCAACACAGGTGCCATCATGGCTGGCTCAGCGACTTGCCTTTGGTTGGTGCTTTGCCACATGATCCTCCTGTGCTGTTTCTCAGACGTCCCCTCCTGCATTTGGCAGGGGGGGGCCTCTGCTGCAGGCTCAGCGGTGTCTGAGGAATCATTGTCTTGCAGCTCACCCCTCTCTGTGGCCGCAGCTGAGGTGGTGAGAGTATCAGCAGGCTGGCCACTGGAGGGGGGTTGAGACGTCATTTGAGCCGCATGTCTGTCCCTCAGAACACCCACAAGCTGGTCCATGAGGTCCACAAGTTGGCCCATACGTGTGTCCATGGACCTCAGCAGCAGGCGGAGCTCACGTACTTCTTCCACAACCTGGCCCATCTGTCTCTGGTTCTGTTCATATGCACCAAGGACTCTTGCGATGGTGGCCAGGGCTTCTGTCTCAGTGTCCTCCTGTGATTTTCCCCCAGTTGCCCTCCCACCTGCCCTGCTGACACAGACCTGTGGCACTGAGACTCGACGCACCTGCACACCCTCCCTGGCATCCTCGGATTGTGTGGTGGTGTTGGTAACCACTGAGGCAGGGAGAGTGTTGCAGGCAGCAGTGGTGATGGTGGAGGTGGCTGCCGCACAGGTCGTTGTAGCAGGGGTCAGCGCTGTTGTTGTTGCTGTGGTGGTGGTGGTGGTGGGGACAATGAGGCCCTGAGACGTAGTGCGCCCTGGCAGTCCTGAGGGGCCAGGTTGTTGCTCCTCATCCGAGAAACGTATGGAATCTGCATCAGAGAGTTCACGTTCCGGGGGGGGGAGACAGGCTCTACAGGTTGGTGGTGTTTTCTGCTGCAGTTGCTTGTGGATCTCCTGTTGAACAGAGGTTAAAATGCCAGTTAAGTGCACTCCACAAGCTTGGTGTTAGACTTTTGGATGTTCCATTTGATACACCAAACACTTTACATTGCAATCACTTGGTATGGCTGGAAGATCATGAGCATCATGACATGATGTTGAGGTACATACATTACTTGTCCACAGTGTGACATGTAAATTGAAACCATGTGCCACATACAGATTGTGTGATTACAAGGACATGTCATGATCTACCAATTTGCGGCACATCAACTTTTGATATTGCGTCTTTTTTGCTTACTCTTCATGGAATCAGTTTCAGCTAAGAAAGAACTAGCTATTGGAATGTTATACATACCCTTTTCATATCGTGTACTTTACTTTGTTTGTCAGATTGGCCATGCATGTTTTGTGTTCATATGGGCCTTCATGCTCTGACACCATGGCACTTACACATTGCATTCTGTTCTGTGCATGATTGGGCCCTGAATTTCTGTCACATGTGACTTGGTGAGTCAAAGTTTAAATTCTGTGACAGTTATATGCGCTTAGCTGTCTGCACACTGGATGTAAATTTGGGATCTATGCCAAGTTGGCTGACATGTGAGGGCTGGTGTGGTCATATGGCTCCATGCATTTTGAGAAGGATGGCAGGGTACATGCACTGACTACCTACCTGTTCGGTGACACAGTGAAGGGAAATGGCTACCACATGGTTCTGGGTGTGGGGAGTGTTCCATCCTGCTCAGCTGTGGTACAAGGGTGCCTGGTGGGAGTTGTAGTGCTGGCTTCCTACCCACAAACCCCCCTCCCTGTTAAGATGGCTACCTACCTGTACGTTTGAGGAGAGCAATGAAATGGCTGTCACATGGTTCTGGGTGTGGGGAGTGTTCCATCCTGCTCAGGGGTGAGACAAGAGAGCATGAGAAGGCTACCTACCTGTAAGTTTGAGGAGAGCAATGAAATGGCTGCCACACGGTTCAGGGTGGGGGGAGTGCTCCATCTTGCTCAGGGGTGAGACAAGAGAGCATGAGAAGGCTACCTACCTGTACGTTTGAGGAGAGCAATGAAATGGCTGCCACAGGGTTCAGGGTGGGGGGAGTGCTCCATCTTGCTCAGGGGTGAGACAAGAGAGCATGAGAAGGCTACCTACCTGTAAGTTTGAGGAGAGCAATGAAATGGCTGCCACATGGTTCTGGGTGGGGGGAGTGTTCCATCCTGCTCAGCTGTGGAACAAGGGTGCCTGGTGGGAGTTGTAGTGCTGGCTTCCTACCCACAAACCCCCCTCCCTGTTAAGATGGCTACCTACCTTTACGTTTGAGGAGAGCAATGAAATGGCTGCCACATGGTTCTGGGTGGGGGGGTGTTCCATCCTGCTCAGCTGTGGGATAAGGGTGCCTGGTGGGAGTTGTATTGCTGGCTTCCTACCCACAAACCCCCTCCCTGTTAAGATGGCTACCTACCTGTACGTTTGAGGAGAGCCATTAAAAGGGCTGCCAGATGGTTCTGGGTGTGGGGAGTGTTCCATCCTGCTCAGGGGTGAGACAAGAGAGCATGAGAAGGCTACCTACCTGTAAGTTTGAAGAGAGCAATGAAATGGCTGCCACAGGGTTCAGGGTGGGGGAGTGCTCCATCTTGCTCAGGGGTGAGACAAGAGAGCATGAGAAGGCTACCTACCTGTAAGTTTGAGGAGAGCAATGAAATGGCTGCCACAGGGTTCAGGGTGGGGAGTGCTCCATCTTGCTCAGGGGTGAGACAAGAGAGCATGAGAAGGCTACCTACCTGTAAGTTTGAGGAGAGCAATGAAATGGCTGCCACATGGTTCTGGGTGCTGGGAGTGTTCCATCCTGCTCAGCTGTGGAACAAGGGTGCCTGGTGGGAGTTGTAGTGCTGGCTTCCTACCCACAAACCCCCTCCCTGTTAAGATGGCTACCTACATGTACGTTTGAGGAGAGCAATGAAATGGCTGCCACATGGTTCTGGGTGTGGGGAGTGTTCCATCCTGCTCAGGGGTGAGACAAGAGAGCATGAGAAGGCTACCTACCTGTAAGTTTGAGGAGAGCAATGAAATGGCTGCCACAGGGTTCAGGGTGGGGGGAGTGCTCCATCTTGCTCAGGGGTGAGACAAGAGAGCATGAGAAGGCTACCTACCTGTAAGTTTGAGGAGAGCAATGAAATGGCTGCCACAGGGTTCAGGGTGGGGGGAGTGCTCCATCTTGCTCAGGGGTGAGACAAGAGAGCATGAGAAGGCTACCTACCTGTACGTTTGAGGAGAGCAATGAAATGGCTGCCACATGGTTCTGGGTGGGGGGAGTGTTCCATCCTGCTCAGCTGTGGAACAAGGGTGCCTGGTGGGAGTTGTAGTGCTGGCTTCCTACCCACAAACCCTCCTTCCTGTTAAGATGGCTACCTACATGTAAGTTTGAGGAGAGCAATGAAATGGCTGCCACATGGTTCTGAGTTTGGGGAGTGTTCCATCCTGCTCAGGTGTGAGACAAGAGAGCATGAGAAGGCTACCTACCTGTAAGTTTGAGGAGAGCAATGAAATGGCTGCCACATGGTTCTGGGTAGGGGGAGTGTTCCATCCTGCTCAGCTGTGGGACAAGGGTGCCTGGTGGGAGTTGTAGTGCTGGCTGCCTGTACACATGCCCCCATGGAAATATTGCTAGCTACCTTTGAGGTGATTCAGAGGAAGGAAATGTTAGATATGTGAGACATGTGTTGGGAAGAGTGTGTTGTACGTTAGTGCATTTGTGTCTAGGAAGTATAGCTTTCTAGTTGTGCAAGACAGTACATAGCAGTGTAATGGGAGACATTTGTTGGTACTTACCAGCCTCCACTCCCCCGGGTATTCCTGTGAGACTCTCTGGATGCAGTATGGCAAGCACCTTCTCCTCTCATTCGGTGAATGTTAGTGGTGGAATGGGAGGGCCACCGCCAGTCCTCTGAGCCAGCTCATGGTTCTTGTTGGCACGCTCTTTCACCCTGGTCTTGAGGTCATGCCACCTCCTCTTGATGTCACGCATGGTGCGCAGGGTGGTCCCTACTGCATTGACTTTGTTGCTTATCCTTTCCCACATTTGATTTTTTCTGGCTACTGGTGTCTGTTGGACCAAGCTTCCAAACAAATGTGGTTCTACTCTGATTATCTCATCTACCATGACTGACAACTCATTGTCAGTGAATTTTGGCATTTTTTTTCTGTGCCATGGTGTGTGATGTGCAAATGGGTGAAAAGTGCAGGTGTGATGGTGGTGGTGGAGATGTGTGTGTTGTGTGGGTGGTTGAGATGGTGTGATGTGTGCTGATTTGCCTCTCCTTTGTGCTGTGGTGTTTGGCCCTTCAGTTCTGGAGTTGTGCAAAGGATGCTGTCGTGTAGTTCCTAAAGTACCCATGCAGGACCTGCGTGTTTGAATAACATAAACCGTGGGGTTGGTGTTAGACTGATTCTGTGCACCCCCACCGTGTATATTAGCCTGATTTGCATTAGCTAGCTCAAAGTGCCACTAGAACCTCCTCTTATCGGGGAGAGACTAGTTTCTGGCAACCTTAGATCATGACAACCCTGATCCCTCAGAATCGTGGAAACAATGTACTACTTTTCGCTCAGTCACTCGTGCTTACTTATTCGGTTTGTCTCAGAGAATTACACAGAATAAACAGTCTGGGCGTTTCAATAAATATTTATTGAACAGTTGTTATTCTAGTGTAAAATATATGTGCTGCAGCAACCAGCAGACAATAGCAGAGATATATTATCAGCAGTACGAAAAAGTGAACGGATAGAACAGTTCTACCATGTTGCAATAATCACGAGTACATACATGAATATAAAAGCATTATGAAAGTGCACGTACTCCTACGATGCCTAACTAGATGTACCTGAGTGTACCTAGCATATGTGTAGGTCTAAAAGCCTAAGAGCCAAGAATCCTTCTAGGATTTAGTCGAAACCCCATACCTGAATAGAGAGAGTGTGGGACCCCGTCATGGTCTTGAGTTGGACACCCCGCAAGGGCTGTGTTAGGCCGCTGTCAGCTGGAGCAACTGCATGCAGGAGCCTCAGCGTCTCTGGTCAGTGTGTCAGCATGGAAGTCTCGGTTCCCTCTGTCTTACCAGGGTAAGATGTGGTGTATTTATACCCTGAAGACTCTAGTTGCTTCGTATGGTTTGTATTGGGCCTTGTTAGACTTGAGGAAGACGTCAGGGGTGAACTTTGTACATACGTATTATGCAGGTGGTGTATTCCTAGAGAGTCATGCATAATTCAAGAGTACAGTGTGGGCCTGTGTTTGTGAAAAACCCTGCTGTATTCAAAACCACAGGCGAGATAACGTTCAGCCCACAGATCTCGTTGTGTACTAGCGAGGACCAATGTAGGTGAAAGATCATGCCTATACAAGGAATCATGACTATAATAGGACATGTACAGTTATGACCGTAATAGGGCATATGCGGCTTTGACCATACTAGGGCAAGTATGAATATGACTGTATTAGGGCAAATATGAATACGTCCATTTTAGGGCATGTATGAACGGGTCTACATTAGGGCCTCTATACGGGACATAACACCCACTCCTCTTCCGAATAGGATGACAATGACCATACTTAAAATCTGGACAATTTAAAAACATTTTAAAAGCAAGTAAAAACATGGTTTTAAAATCGTTAAAAAAAAAAATCTTCCTAAAATGTTAATAATTCAGCTATTTCCAATTGCCACTAAAAGAATGTCTATTTTGTTTCTCTATAGAAGTTGCTTCACTCAAAGCGGAAGAAGGCCATGCTTTTCTCAAGCGAAAAGTGTAAATTTAGGAAATGTTCCAAATTTACTCTGTTATTATGAAAACAAGTGGAGAAGCCGAATTCTTTCCCAGGACGTGATGAGCCAATTCGAGATTAGGTGTCCTGGCTGGGAAGCACAACATTATCAGTGTTAGCTATCGCAGACGACAAATCCAACGCCTCACAGAGAACGTCAATCACACATAGATGGTATGTAGCACTGCCAACAGTCGGTGCTGCGGCAGCTTGTGTGGCAGTTGTTACCTGGGTGCCTGTGGAGGAGTCACCTAACCCAACAGGAGCAAACGGCACCTGTGGATTCTCCAGGAATGCGTTCATCAGAATTGAAAGCCGCTGGGGACAACGCAGAGTGTGGGCCTTTATGGGGTCCAGCACTGCATCCGGAGGCACATCTGATGGAAACGTTAGACAAAGATCCAACGTGCATTCTTCTCCGCAAAACAGGCATCGAAGAACAGGTAAGATGCAGTCTACCCAGACTGGTCGAAAGGATAGAAACTAGGAGGAATTGAGTTCTCGCAGGCAAGAAACGCCCAGAAGTTGTACCATGCATTCACGGTATTTCCGCTCCAGGAGCATGTTCGCCATTCCCTCGGGAATTGGGCCGTCCATTGCGTAGCAGTAGTATTATAAACAGGACCCCTGCGAACAGGAATAGGATGAGCGGGAGTCCTCTAAATACGCTTCCCAATACGGAGTGTATAAAATTTGAGATTACTCCGAGGACTGTCTGAAAGGTGCTTAACAGTCCTGACCCTATGGTCTTAAATAGGTGTACAATACCGCTCGTATCAGACATATTGAAGATACGACCCACCATTTCTGCGAAATGAATGGGGCAGTTTGTACGTATGAGCGCCTGTATCTCACTCGAACTTGAAGTTCATAGGTTTCTCGAGCGGAGGTTAAGGGCACGGGTTGCTGTAAAAGCATGGCTTGCAGTCTGCTCAAAGTATCAAATTGTATGAAAGAAACGTTCAGTGAAGGCCATAGCGGCGCCTCCCTGACTGTGTTCAATGGCGGAAACAATACTTGCACACAGCAAGTAACCCTGGAGTTAACGGTGACCAGATAGGCGAAGCCCGGAAGCATCCCACAGCAACCTTGATCATTTAGCATCAAGTAACTCCCATTCGAGAGTAGCTCGAAAACTGGCGTGATCACTGCAGATGGGGTCCTAGTCATGTGACAAGATAGGTTTGCTACTGAACCGCTACAGGCTCCGTGTAGAGAAATATCCTGACACATGAGAGAACCGCTTAAAGCGTTCTTGTAGTTTGCACCGCTCAGAAATACTTCTCGATCCCCATTCCGGAATCGATATCTATATGGTAACTCCCAAGAATCCTTAATGTATTCCTTACCCATTTTTTCATATTTGCCTGCCTGCCTTTGCTCAAGGCAATATTGAAACTGAAACGTAGTGACCGGCAGAGTGATTAGGCCATGAATTAGCCATTCAGTTGATGGTAATTCGGCTACAGTAAATGGTAACCTTTCCAATTTCTCAATACGCAGCATTGTATATTTGGCTTCCCTTTGTGCCATTTCTGTCTGTTTATCAGTTAGATTGTATTCTGAAAACAGAGACGTGGTGTTTATAAAACGCCAGGGCACATAGCCTGCACGCAAAGATTGTAGCGTCCAGCTTAGCATCATAATAGAACGTAGCTGAGATTGCCCGTGTTGTAACAAGGCCAGATCTTGTTCTAATATGTCAATTGCCGAAGATACAATGTTGCCTAAGGAGTAAATCCTGGAGGTCAAAGTTGTTAACCCATTATCCACTACAGCTAATGCCTTCTCTAAGTTAATACGGTCTATTTCCCATATTCTTTCTGCTGCCTCCTGTTGGGATATTTTCCAGTTTTCATTATAATAGGCATAAATGCCAGCATATATGAAACATTTCTGACGTGTTTTCCTTGGGCCTGACAAGAAATCCCTACGGTCTACATCAGGTGTGAGCAGTAGCGGCCCGTGGTGGGAGTGCTGCCGGGCGGTGACGTGGGGCGGGGGGTAGTAAACTACGGAATTCGGCCAAATAGAGGTAAGTAGACATATAAATAAATAAAACGAATTTCGTTGCGCGCGCTGCATCGCCAAATGCGATGCAGCGCACGCAACGGAATTCATTTTATTTTATATTTATATGTTTACTTACCTCTATTCGGCCGTATTCCGTAGTTTACTACCCCCCCCACCCTGCCCCTCCCCCACCCCACGTCACCGCCCGGCAGCACTCCCACCACGGGCCGCTACTGGGTGTGAGTAAGGTCAAGTGATGTTTCACTTCTGTGAGTGTTGAGGTCTCTAGCCAATCAAGGCACAACTTCCCAACACTATAGGATGTCACTACCCCTGGGTGTTGTCTCTGTACATAGCGTGTATCTGGCCTATGGATACTAAACCCTTCGGTTGTATTCATAAATCTCTGTTGACAGGTGTTTGTGTCAATGGGCCAAATCAGCCATTTCGTCCAATCAGGATCTGATCTGTTGTACTGGAGAATGTCATCTAATCCTACCCCTTGTGTAGTTGAATTCTGCCCCGACCCATCTGTGATGGTGTAGGAAACCCGGGTGAGTTCAGTTCCTTGTTCTTGGCTAGTCCAAGACAGGATGTCTGTTGCACAGTTTCATTCAGAAATATAATCTGCTGTGGAATGAGGCATGCTCTAAATAGCGCTTCTTTCCCCTGGGCTTGCCAGTCCCTAGAACCCCAGATTGATTTTAAATCTATAGTGTCCTTCCATAGGTCGAAACCCTGTGTAGACAACTGGGCCATAAAGGAAGCAGAGTAAATCTGTTTGGTGTTAGTTAACATAATTTTCTGTGCTGATGTTTTTGCCACTTTGTAATAAAATGACTTTGGGTCAGATGTATTAAACCCTGAAAAGTATGTGAACTTCTGTGCAAAGGTTTGCGAACTACCTTTTGGAGGTGTTGGGCAGTGTTCCCACTGGTGGTATTCAAATACATTTCTAGGTGTTATAGATTTGTGTAAGAAATGATGACCATAATGTTGGTAACAGTACAATGTATCATAGTCTGAAGTACCTTCTAACATTTCATTGTTCGGAAATGCTGCAGTTCTTTCTAAATCAGACATTATATTATTTACAGTTTCAGTGTCCCAATCACCAGAAAATGTACTGGAGGTAATGATATCACTTAAAGCAATTTTAAATACATGTTTAAGCTTTAAAAGTTCAGTCGGACCGAATATAGCGAAATCAATCTTGTCCCATACTATACCGTCCGGTATAGGAACTGCTGTAATGTTCACTGAAGGCAAGTCTCTTGGTACACCTTTTTTTAGGAAACTGATTACATTCCCCTTCTTAAAAGAGAGAGGTTTAGAACCACCTTCAAGAATTGAATTTGCCAATAAAAGAAAAAAGTCCTCAATTACCCTCGAAAATGTTTTAAAAAACTCAGCGGGAATGCCATCCGGCCCACAAGCTTTGCCATTCGGAAGATTTTTAATTACCTCCCCCAGCTCTTCTTTTGTGAATGGTCTCGCCATATCCCTATTTTCTAAATCTGTTAAAACAGGTAATTCATTTTCCTGAAGAAATTTCCCCAAAGAGGGCTTATCTATAGAATAATTATGGCCATATATCCTTTCATAATGTTGTACCATTATGTTGCCTACAGCATCCAAGTCCACCATCCGAGAGCCTGAAATAGGGCATCTCAGTGCGAGTATTTGATTACTTGCAGCGCTCTCCTTAGCCTGCCATGCCAAGAATCTGCCGGTCTAATTGCTTTCCTCATACATTTTTTGCCTAGTCTGCTGGAATAGACACTCACCTTTAGCATAATAATTATTGGCCAGATTTTGTTTAGCCTGATCCAACTGTCGGCGGAGAGCCACCGAAGGGGAGGAGAGGAAGCTATCAAGAGACCGTTGCACTTTTTGCTCGAGTAAAGACTTCTCCTCTTTCTTAGCCCTCGAATTCTCGGCGTCTTTAGCAATAGCAAGCCCACGAAAAAACACCTTATATGAATCCCAGACAACATCCAGTGGAGCTGAGCCATTATTTCGTTCAAAAAATTCCCTAATTTCTATTTTAATACTAGATACCCAATTTTCTTCTGCTAAATATTGACGATTCAGCTGCCATTTTTTAAAAGGTTTTTATATTCGCCAAATTCCAACTCTAAAGTAATTAATGCGTGATCGGAAAGCCCATTCTGGAGGGTTTTTGAGATTTAAAAACCAAACACCTAGAAATAAGAAAAAAATCAATTCGAGAAAAAGTGTGAAATCTCCCTGAAAAACAGGTATAAGAAATTCCACTAGGAAATGCAGCCCACCAAGGATCCACTATATCAAGCGTCGTACTATAGTTTTGAACCATTTTGAGAGATTTTGGCTTTAACTGTCTCTTTGCTTTGGATGAAGAATCGATTTTCGGGTTCATTAACAGATTAAAATCCCCTCCCACTATTAAATCTCCTGAGACTTGAATTAGGGATTGAAAAAATTCCTCATATAGACTAGGTTTATCTTCTACCGGAGCGTATAAACTGGCGAGAGTTAAAGATCTCTGTCCTAACTTACAGGTGACCCAACACCATCTACCGTTTTGATCACTCGCCTCGTTTACTACCTCCGCCTGCAGTTTTTTACTAAGAAAAATCGCTGTCCCTCTATGGGCTGCCGAGGATGAGGAAAATCCCCTATATGCTGCCCAAGATTTAAACATTGAAAAATCCTCTAATTTCCCTGCTGATATATGTGTCTCTTGTAGCAGGAATTGGACTGATTCTCTGTCTTAATCCAGGCTTCGATTGCTCTCATTTTCCTCTTATTATTGAGGCCATTCACGTTAAATGAAACCACTTTTAGAGATTCCTTACTTCCCATTTAATTTATGATAAACTAAAGGAGAAAAAAATAAATTCCACAGATTTAGCACACAATATGCAACCAATGACCATCAAGATATCTAGACTCCCCCATCTAGCTCCCTTCTTGCCCTCTAAAAAAAACTGAACAGATGTATCCAAATCAAAATCAAAATTATGGTTTTCGTTTTTTTCCCAATGCTCCCTTACCCCCCCGTGTCCCAACCCTTGGGCCGTTGTCGCCTGAGCAGATGGCCGTTCCTGCTCAGAGTCCGACAACCTGTCCCACCCACCCACCCATCTACAGGCACAATGATTTGGTGCCTAGTGCAGCTGAATGGCACCCCCACCTTACCCTCACTTCCTCTTCCTAAACTACAAAAGCAACAGTTAAATCAACTTTTACCATCATTAACCTTCCTTACCCTCCACCCTGCTAACCAAAGACTAGCTTAAAACCATTAAGGTTTATCAATAGAAATCTGATGTAACACTTCCTGCGCCTCTGCGACATTACAAAAGATATGAAATTTGCCCTTAATTAGCACCTTCAGCTTGCTCTGCTGAGCTATCATAGCTTGTGCCCCTTGTGCCTTAAACAAATGAAGCATTTTGACAAATTCTTTCCGCCTTTTTGCTGCGGAGGCTGACATATCTGAAAAGATGCGACATAGTGGGACTTCTGCCGAGGAGATCTGTCTTTGCATAATCGCTCTTGATAGGATCTGCTCCTTGACCCTAAAGTCTCCAAAGTTGACCAACATAGTCCGGGGGAACTTGGCATTAGCAGGCAGATGTGCAGGAACCCGATGAGCTCTCATTATTGTCAGATCCCCGCTAAATTCAGGAAGGACATTTATCTTTATAAAGGAATCCACCCACTGTAGCGTCTGCTGGCCCTCTAAGCCCTCCGGAATGCCCAAAATTTGAAGATTTGAACGTCTGGAATGGTTCTCTAACTCCTCCAACTTCAACTCCAATGAGGCTCTCTGAGACTGAAAGGTGGCCACTTTATGATTCAGAGATGACATTTGATCTTCCAATTGGGAGATCCTGGTTTCGGCCTCTACGAGCCGCGCCGGAATCTGAGCCATGGATTCCTCAATCTTCATCAGGCGGGTATTTATTGCTGCAATCTCCGCAGACTGAGAAGCTTTTAATTCACGGATTTCTTCCAAAATCAAATTAAGGAGGCTCTTAGCGTCCCATTGCATAGAAAAAGAACCTAAAGGGGGATCAGACTGAGTTAAATTGGGCCTATCCTCCGCCTGGATGCCCTGGGGAGCCTCTGAATCAGTAGGATCGGGGACCACTGGTGATGTTGAAATAGACATAGACTCCGTTGAGACCTCCAGCATAGAAAGAGGCATGGGCCCTCCCCCTACTGATGGAATTAGAAGATCTGAAGATGGCGAAGAAGGAAGAGGAAAAGGAAGAAGACTGCCAGACTTAAAGATTAACACTTCTGGACCGACGTCCAAAACATTATCTGCTGCTAAAAGGTCGTTACCTTCAATCTCATTCGCTGCATCTGGTTCAATCAGAGGCCCACCCTGCTTAGTTTTAAAAAAGATAGGATACTTTCTAGCCTCCAAAGACTCAGTCACTGCTTTTCTAGGAGTCAAAGTCTCTTTAGACAAGGGGGCAGAGATTGACGAATCCCCCCTTGTAGAAACCAACTCACTAGGACTAATGGGACAAACAGAATCCACCGTAACTGCCTCCGGACAATCCTGTTTAGCCGCATCGGCACTTGCCATCCCCGCAATCTCAGATGAAAGAGGAAGATCCTGTCGAAATGCGGCTGCGTGGTTCAACCGAGCTGCGGCTTGGGCTGCGCGCTTATTAACTTTCTGAGCCAGTATTGGAGATTCAACCTGAGTGGTTCCCTTTGTTGCTTTAACAGGCTTTCGCATACTGCCTTCCTATCAGCGCTCTTCTGCCACTAGCCGAAATAGATGCTGCCAGAATACTGCTGAAACACTGCGAAATCACTCTGTGGGACGTACCCAGCGACCCTCAACCAAGGTGAGCAAGGAGAGATGCCACACTTACCCACTCTTGGTGAGAAACCTGGAGTCCCTGGTGATGTTAAATGATGCTTCCCAAGTCCACAGCTGTCCACAGCAGTCAACGTATAAAACCCAAGCCAGGCAAGGAAGAAAAAAGGAGCAAAACCGAAATGACTGCAGGACACCGCCACCAGGCTCCAAAAAGGCACAAACAGTCCTTTTCTCATTAAAGAGAAAACACGCTGCCTCCACAAGTAAAGCCTCAAGCCATTCAATTGGGAAAAAGTCCGTGGACAGTTTATAAATCAAAAGCAGCCGTCCTTCAGAGCTCCGCGGCTCCAAGGGCTCCGAGGGCATCAGAAACGGCAATTGCAGCTCCTCGCGGTGGCGTCTGACGTCAGAGGAAGTGAGGGGGAGTGGTCACGGCCGCTCTCTCAGCCGATCGGCATCGCTCCCGACCCAAGCCTCTTGGTTCACGATGTGAAGACTGGTGTGGTTTTAAAATCAAATTAACTCTTTGGGCTGAAGAGCTCTGCTGAAGATATCGTCCATTAATAAGCATACTAAAAGTTATAATTAATCCTAGCCAGAAAAGAAAAAATAGAATCCCAGTGATATACCATAGTTCTATCCAAGGTGACACCAGGTAAGTCTTTCTAAAAAAGTTCAAAAAGTCAATGAGTTTCTGTTTGTGTGATTTTTGGGCTGGCGTCGTTTCCGGCTCGCTTGGATCCAGGGAAACGTATCAAAGTTCATGAAATAGCCAGAAGCAGTTCGATCAATTGTTGGAATTGCATCGGGATTTGTTGAAATTGGATTTTGCTCTTGACGAGGCATGTTGACGTAGACGTCTGTAGTCGGTCTTATTGCAACTTGGTTGTTAAGTCGATTTTCTTCTTGAAGTTGAATTTCTTGTTGAAGTGGAACAAGTTCCATAGCATTGTTGCTTAGTCCATCATTCCGTACAGGTGGCTCTTCAAACGTGATGAGTCTTTCTGTTTGAACTTCTTGGATTGTAGCAAGAGGAGGGCGTCTGCTACTGTGGAGTCCACGAGGCCTACTGTTTAGTATCGGCCACATAGTGTTGTTTGATTAAGTCGATCGAGACAAATCTTTTCTCCTTTTTTCCGGCAAGAGGCGGCAGAAGTACAGTTCTTGTGCCTTGGATTGCTAGGACCGGTACAGGCTTTCTGTAGGATGGTCCGAATTCTTTCTTGTCTGCAATCTTTTCTCTGACCAGATCCCCGTTTGGGATCCAGACAGGTCTTGCCGTTACTGCCTTGACTTCCTCAGTGGCGGTCTGTTTTAAGTGGACGTTGCTTTGTTGTGTCCTGGATTCATTTAGATCCTGTAAAACAGCCAAACGATCATGGATATCAAACGGTTTTTCATCCGCCACTGTGCCTTCACAATCAAGATCAGGTACCCACATTCTTGTCCCAAATAGGACCTCGTAAGGAGTGACACCCCCTAGAGAGCTTCTTGGCTGATTGTTTATTGCTCGTTGGACCCCATAAAGGTGATTGACCCATCTACCGCCTTTGCCTAACACCCTAGCTGTTAAAGATTGCTTTAAGTCCCGGTTTTTCCTCTCCACAACAGAATTTCCCTCAGGATGGTACGGAGAAGAGTACCGCAATGCTACGCCCATTCCTTCCATGGCCTCTTTGTAAGCCCGAGAGCTAAACGCGGGGCCACGGTCAGAATGTAACGTGCCAACTGCGTATGTGCCGATAAAGACTCGCAAATCTTTTATAACAGTTTGAGCGTCAGCACAGCGCTGAGGCCAAACCCATAGGAATCTAGAGCAGGAATCCACGGCAACCATGATATATTTCTTGGCCCCATCAGATTCTAGGGGTCCGCAGTGGTCCAAATATACACATGCGAGAGGTTTGTCAGATTTTAGCAATGGTGTCTGCGCTGGGTGTGTTACGGTGGAGCCCTTCATCTGCTGGCAGATGTCGCACTTCAAGACATAGGGGCCGATTCCGATCTCGGTCGGAAGCTCTCCGAACGGGATCCGGCCGGAAAAAGTACGAGCCGTACGCGTTTTTTCCGCCCGACTCGTACAGCTGTCTGACCGAGCGAGTACGATGCGAATGTACGCGTGTGTTCCGATCGAACCGTTTCCGGATCCGAACCGCTCCGACCGACTCGTACGGAAACGAATCGCACCACACAATGGCGACGTTATCCGACCGAGCAAGTACGATGGACGCGTCGGACAGCCGGATCGAGTCGGAGCGTCCGGCTCAAAAAAGCTCCCAGAGCCGGACTTGGGGGGTCCGTGCTGGACCCCCCTGCACCGTAGCCATACGAGTCAAACACAGGGGGGACCCAAGGGTCCCCCCTAAACATGCATGTATGGTGCGAGTTGCACCGACGCGTACACACTGTAGGGGGCACACTTGTTTGCGACGTACCCATTGAGTCACTGGGAGCCCATGTACGCGTCGTACGACCGGCTCCCATTGACTTCAATGGGAGTCCGACTGAATCGAGTCCGGCAGCATGCGGCCGCATCGTACTCGCTCGGTCGGACTGCAGGAGTCCGGCTCGGTCGGAAATCTCTTCGGATCCGGCTCGGTCGGAGAGTTTTCCGACCCAGATCGGAATCGGCCCCATAGTCTTTGGTCTGCTTTGTTAACCCTGGCCACCAATAGCGCTGTTTCAGTAAAGAAATAGTCGCTGTAATGCCTGTATGAGCAGAACCCAAACCCTCGTATGCTGCTAGAATTAAGCCTTGCCTATGATCATATTTGGTATTACTCTATCCCCCACTCCAGGAATCTGAGCATATGGAATGTTGTGTGCATCTAACTTGTAGGAGTACTTGAGTGGAAATTTCTTTGGTACTGCTGTGTTGCCTTTGCGTGATGCATTGACAGCAACCATAATCTCGCCGTCAATTCTTGTTTTTGAACTAGTGATTGCAGCTAGGGACGCTGTGCGTACAGCCCCCTTTGCGGCTTCATCAGCCAATGAATTCCCTTCAACGTGAACGCCATCACGCTGATAACTCAGTGTATGTATCACGTGAGCCCTTGGTAGTTCGTTTCTCAACTCCACTATCTGTTCCCATAGCATTTTATGCTTAATTGTGCCACCTTTTGCATCTTTAAACCCGTTTTGTTCCGAATGATGTAGATATTCATTGTACGACTGTACACAGTAAAAGGAATCACACACAATTAGTGTGGGGAATTCGTGTTCGGTGTTTACAAGTGCCAGTATCAGTGCTTTTAATTCTGCCAACTGAGCCGTGCAGTCTCCCAGAGATTGCGTTTTAGTACAACTTCGATGGAACTTTCCATCGCGCATGCGACCTTTAACGATTGCACACGCCGCGCTGTAAGCTTGCTTACTCCCTATGGCTGTTTGAGCAGATCCGTCAGTGTAAATAATGTATTCATACTGATCTAGAGGCAAAATTGCATTCGGTAGAGGATATTCTTGTTCGTATTGCAGAAATGCTTGTGTTTTTAAACTTGGATCAAATCTGTATTCAACATCCGTTGCAGTAAGAGAATTAGCCCATTGTATCCATCTGGGATGTAATGCTTTTGCATTTGGAATGCTAGCCTTTGTAACAGCCTCTAAAGCCGGTACTGGGGTTACGACAATTATGAGTTTCCCCTGAGCCAGAGCTCTTTCTCTTGCTACAGCGGTCTGAACTGCTGTCAGGATTTTTTCTGTGGAAGTGAAGCGCATCTCTGTGTTCGTTTACAGGTGTGCTTTATATGCGATTGGTACTGTTTCTCCTGCGCATATGCATGTTTTAAATGTATGGGAACGAGGTCGGAAAAGGCTGGAAAAATGATAGTTTCTCCCCTAGGGCACTCCATGACGAATGCTGGCGGCCAGTCTTGCTCTGCTAATAGGATGTCATATCCAGATGACAGATTTTTCCAAAATAGACCCTTAACTTTCCTGGGCTTGTCCCCCTCCATTTAAAACATGCATATGCACAGGAGTGGGCGGTTGCACTAGCTCCAGCATTGTACAAAAATCATGCTGGTTGGGATGAGGATTCAATCCACCACGGGATCCCATTAAAAGTTTCACCAAATGCTCAAAGGCAATACCCTATAAAGCAGGAAGCTAAAAAACAATTCAGGGAGATCCTAGATCAACTAGAATACCAGGGGGTGATTGAAAATTGCACTTCCCCTATGAACAATCCTTTGTTCCCCTTATCAAAACCTGACAACACATATCGTTTAGTTTTGGATTACAGAAATTTAAACACTTGCACAAAGACATATGCAGTTTCCATGATTCTGAGGGATCAGGGTTGTCATGATCTAAGGTTGCCAGAAACTAGTCTCTCCCCGATAAGAGGAGGTTCTAGTGGCACTGTGAGCTAGCTAATGCAAATCAGGCTAACATACCCGGTGGGGGTGCACAGAATCAGTCTATCACCAAGCCCACGGTTTATGTTATCCAAACGCGCAGGTCCTGCATGGGTACTATAGGAACTACACGACATGGCGCCCAATGTGGGGCATGTATGAACGGGTCTACATTAGGGCCTCTATACAGGACATAACAATGCTGGGCAGGGAAGGGGTTGGTTTTATACTCAGCTATGTGGGTGTGTCAAAATGGAGTATTCATGTCAGGTGTTGACCTGGGATTTGTATTTTTTTCTTGTCATGGAGATGTGTCACTGGGGTCTGTCAGATGTTTTTGGAGGCTGCGCCAGAAAAACAGCCACACTTGGTAGCCTTGTTTTGTGGTTGCTTTCGACCGCCATTCCTCTTTCCGCGCGACCGCAGCGGTCTGAATGCAATGGTCCTTCTGCCGGCTCTACCATTCATCATTTCGCACGACCGCGGCGGTCGGGAACAACTGATCGTTCCGCTGGCTCCGCAATCGTATCATAATTTCACTTGCGGTCATTCCGCTGGTTGATCGGCGTTTTTGGGGCTTTCCACAGCATTTCCATCCGCCTTGGACGGATTTTCAGGTTTTCCGGACGTTCCCGGTGGAGTTTTGTGGAATCCGTCCGCCGCGGTCGGAATTTTCTAGCAGTGCATCCTAATCTGACTGCCTGTTTTGCCGCGGTACAGGCGGACATTTTTTTCCCGCAATCACGGCGGTCGGAGTGCTTTTCCGTCCGCCATTGTAATCAGCCCCTTAGTTTGGAGGGGGAATAGTAAATTATATATGTTTAGTGTCCAGCACCTTCCCTGACTTAATATAGTTTGGAGTGGGAATAGTAAAATATCTGTGTTTAGTGTCCAGCACCTTACCTGACATAATATAGTTTGGAGTGGGAATAGTAAATTATATATGTTTACTGTCCAGCACCTTCCCTGATTTCACATTAATTGGCGTGGGAATAGTAAATTATATATGTTTAGTGTCCAGCACCTTCCCTGACTTAATATAGTTTGGAGTGGGAATAGTAAATTATATATGTTTAGTGTCCAGCACCTTCCCTGACTTAATATAGTTTGGAGTGGGAATGGTAAATTATATATGTTTAGTGTCCAGCACCTTCCCAGAGTTGATATAGTTTGGAGTGGGAATAGTCAATTATATATGATTACGGTCCTGCACCTTCCCAGAGTTAATATAGTTTGGAGTGGGAATAGTAAATTATATATGTTTAGTGTCCAGCCTCTTACTAGATTCAATATAAATTGGAGTGGGAATAGTAAATTATATATGTTAACAGTACAGTCATTTTTCAGAATTAATGTAGTGTATAGTGGGAATGTTTAAAAATAATAATATAGGGGCCTATTATGATGGTGGTCGGATGTCCACCGCTGGGCTGGCGGTGGTGCCCGCTGGACCGGCGGTGGACATCCGACCGCAATCGCAAGCCAGAAATCCACCGGTCAAATTAGGATGGCGGTGGTGACCGCGGCGGTGGGAAATTCCGACCGCCGCTTTACCGCCGGTTGCCATCCGCACTCCTGCCTGGCGGATGGAGCAGGACCGGGATAATGGTGGCGGTGCAGAGCAGGCTCCGCCGGCAGGATTATGATGCCAGCGTTAGCCAGCCTTTCCTCAGCGGTCAGAACGCCATTGAAAGGCATGCAGTGATTGTCTTCCGGGGGCCCGTTGTGGGCCCCCAATGTGTTGGGGGTGTGGGTGCACTGGGGGGTACCCATGGTCCCCCTACATTTCCCTGTACCAGGTGGCAGGCACTGTGCAGTGCCTGCCACGCAGTGCAGGGAAATGCAGGACATGCTCCTTTCGGCATCGCGGCGGTGCTGCGGGCAGCAGCAACCGCCGCAATGTTAATGCCCACGATCCGACCACCGCGGTTGGATTTCGACAGCGGGTCATCGTAATTCGACCAGCGGTGATGTCGCGGTACATGCGGGCAGTCTTTTCCCGCTACCATGGCGGTCGGGGAGGTTTCCCGACCGCCATCGTAATAGGCCCCATAGTTTGCATTAACAGATATAGTATATTTAGACATATTTATTGTAATAATATACTTTTTAAAATATATTGATGTAATATAAATATTTTAATACATATACAAGGTTTCAAAAAATGTCAAAAAAATCATGAAACGTTATTATTTTATTGATATTTTTATTTGTTTTTAAACATTAATAAATAAAAAGAAATAGCATTTTATTTTATTAAGTGCATTTATTATATATTGTTAGGCACAGAAAAAAAAGACAATTTTTATTTTTCACATATATATATTTTGTACATATGTATACATTTATATATAATATTTTTGCAATCTTAATTTTAAACATTATTAAAATTTTATTACAGTTATGTACATTTTTTTAATGAAAATTATGTAGTTTTACATTGCTTTTTAATCATTTGTTCACAAAAAATGTTTTCAATAACAGTGATACATTATTAATTTTATTTTAAACATTGATTACATTATTACATATAGTGTAAATTATTATTAATATTTATGTTTTAACGCATTTTTATTATTCACCCTTTTTACAATATTTTCACATTTTTTTAACATATAATGTTATATTTTAAGTAATATTATTTATATAAATAATATTAATTAGCTACATGTAATTTTTTATATAAACATTTTTTATAACATTTATACAGTTTTTAACATTTATTCAAGATAGTACATATTTTTAATATACATTGGATATGAAATGTATATTTTTAGAATTATAATAATAATGATTAAATGTTTAATAATAGTTATTATTATAACTTTACTTTAGAAAAAAATTTAACATTTTTAACATAAGTAATATTTTGTAGTATTTTTACAAAACTTTATAACAATGTATTTATAATGTGCTATCAGTTTAATAAAGAAATAGATAAATCTTTAGTATTTAAAGCAGCCATATTTATTTCTAACTTGTATTTTGTAACCGCTCGGTTTTGTTTTAGGTCATTTGCAAGGGGAGAAGCTCGCGGTTGGAAGCTGCGTCGCATCGGGTAAGGTAAGTTTAATATTCTTTATTTAAATTTTAATTTTGGATTAATTTGAGGGTAGTTAAGTACTAGGTAGTGTGTGTAGTGTTAGGTTTTTAAAGTTTTGGTGAGTTGTATGTTTTAGTTATGTGTTAGCGAAATGTCGTCAGTTTGTTAATCGGTCGGTGTTAGAGTTAAATAGATATGTGAAAATATGTTTAAATTATAGTGTTAGTATTATATTTATTTGTATTATGTTATAATGTATGTGTATATTTGTGTGGGTGGGATTGTTTTTTTTCATTATAGTTTTTGGTCTATTGGAACGTGGCGGTTGGGAGAAGATTGCATTTTTTTTATTTAAGGAAGTGTGTATTAGTTTTAGACAACTAATAATTATTTTACACTTCCTTAATTTTTCGTGTTTTCCTGTAGCGTTTCTTTTTTTAAATACGTTTTTCGCAATTTTTAGGGTTTATCGTTTGTGGTGTTTTTGCCGGTGGATTACTTTTTAAACAGTTGGATTTTTTGGGATATTGGGATTATCGAAAATGTGGATTTATTTATGGCAGTTGGGATTTAGGGGCTGATTACGATGGCGGCCGGAAAACCATTCCGACCGCCGTGGTAGCGGAAATTAACCGTCCGCAGGTACCGCGGCAAATCCGGCGGTCAGATTAGGATGAACAGGAGCAGGTGAAAATCCGTCCGCGGCGGTCGAATTTGCTGCGGAAAGACCCCAAACCGCCGCACGGCCAGCGGATTGACCGCACGTTAAATTAGGATACCATTGCGGTGACAGCAGAACGATCCACTGTTTCCGACCGCCGCGATCGCAACCATTTATGAATGGGAGAGCCGGCGGAAGGGCTGTTGCCTCCCGACCGCCGCGGTCGCTCCAGAACAGTAATGGCGGTTGACAAAAAAAACACACAACAAGGCCACCAAGTGTGCCCATTATCTGGCTCAGCCCCAAAAAACACCTAACACACCCCAATGACACATCCCCATGGCAAGTAAAAAATACAAATCCCAGGTCAACCCACACAACACAGCTGACATCAATACTCCATTTTGACACACCCACATAGCTGAGTATAAAACCAGCCCCGTCCCTGACCAGAATCCTTTGCACTACTCCACTACTGAAGGAACCAACCCCACAGCACAAAGGATAGGCAAATCTGCACACATCACACCATCACAACATCACACACATCACCACCACCACTTTCACACCTGCACCTTTAACCCATTTGCACATCACACACCATGTCACAGAAGAAAATGCCCAAATTCACTGACAATGAGTTGTCAGTGATGGTAGACGAGGTAATCAAAGTAGAACCACATTTGTTTGGAAGCCTGGTCCAACAGACACCACAAGCCACTAAAACTCAAATGTGGGAAAGGATAGTCAGCAAGGTCAATGCAGTAGGAACCATCCCGCGCTCCCAGAAGGAGATCAGGAAGCGGTGGAATGACCTCAAGAGCAAGGTGAAAGAGAAGAACAACAAGAACATTAAGCTGGCTCAGATGACTGGTGGTGGCCCTCCCATTCCACTACGAACATTCACCGAATGGGAGGAGAAGGTGCGTGCCACACTGCATCCAGAGAGTCTCACAGGAATAGCCGGGGGAGTGGAGGCTGGTAAGTACCAACAAATGTCTACCATTACACTGCTATGTACTGTCTTGCACAACTACAAAGCAACACCTCCTAGGCCCAAATCCATTCATGTGCACCACACTCTCCCCAACACATGTCTCACAGATCCAACATTTACTCCCTCTGATTCACCCCAAAGGTAGCTAGCAACATTACCATGGGGGCATGTGTACAGTCAGCCAGCTCTACAACTCCCACCAGGCCCCCCTGTCCCAAAGCTGAGCTGGATGGTACACTCCACCCCACACCCACAACCATGTGGCAGCCATTGCATTGCTCACCTACACCTAACAGGTATCAATCAATCAATCAGGGGTTTGTTAAAGCGCGACTAATCACCCGTAAGGGTCTCAAGGCGCTAGAGGGGGTGCAGTTTCCATTCCATCAAGGAGGGTGTCTGTCGAAGAGCCAGGTTTTGAGGTTTCTTGCGAAGATGGGGAGCGATGTTGTCTGTCTGAGGTGGTAGGTAGCCATCTCAACAGGGAGGGGTCTTTGTGGGTGGGAAGACTGCACTACAACTCCCACCAGGCACCCTGTCCCACAGCTCAGCATGGTGGAGCACTCCCCACACCCACAACCATATGGCAGCCATTGCATTTCACTCATCAAACTAACAGGTAGATAGCCATCTCAACAGGGAGGGGTCTTTGTGGGTGGAAAGACTGCACTACAACTCCCACCAGGCACCCTGTCCCACAGCTCAGCAGGGTGGAGCATTCCCCACAACCATGTGGCAGCCATTGCATTTCACTCATCAAACTAACAGGTAGGTAGCCATCTCAACAGGGAGGGGTCTTTGTGGGTGGGAAGACTGCACTACAACTCCTACCAGGCACCCTCGTCCCACAGCTCTGCAGGATGGAGCACTCCCCACACCCACAACAATGTGGCAGCCATTGCATTGCTCCCTTCAAACTCACAGGTAGGTAGCCATCTTATGCTCTCTTGTCCCACCCCTGAGCAGGATGGAACACTCCCCCATCCAAGAGCCATGTGTAGCCCATTCCCTTCCTCTGCTCCACTTCACAGGGAGGCAGCCATCTTAACAGGGAGGGGGTATGGGGGTAGGAAGCCAGCACTCCAACTCCAACCAGGCCCCCCTGTCCCACAGCTGAGCAGGGTGGAGCACTCCCCACACCCTCAACCATGTGGCAGCCATTGCATTTCACTCATCAAACTAACAGGTAGGTAGCCATCTCAACAGGGAGGGGTCTTTGTGGGTGGGAAGACTGCACTACAACTCCCACCAGGCACCCTTGTCCCACAGCTCAGCAGGATGGAGCACTCCCCACACCCACAACCATGTGGCAGCCATTGCATTGCTCCCTTCAAACTCACAGGTAGGTAGCCATCTTATGCTCTCTTGTCCCACCCCTGAGCAGGATGGAACACTGCCCCATCCAAGAGCCATGTGTAGCCCATTCCCTTCCTCTGTTCCACTTCACAGGGAGGCAGCCATCTTAACAGGGAGGGGGTATGTGGGTAGGAAGCCAGCACTCCAACTCCCACCAGGCCCCCCTGTCCCACAGCTGAGCAGGATGGAGCACTCCCCACACCCACAACCATGTGGCAGCCATTGCATTTCACTCATCAAACTAACAGGTAGGTAGCCATCTCAACAGGGAGGGTCTTTGCGGGTGGGAAGACTGCACTACAACTCCCACCAGGCACCCTTGTCCCACAGCTCAGCAGGATGGTGCCCCCCACCAACCATGTGGCAGCAATTCCCCAAACTGTGTCACAGAACAGGTAGGTAGACAGTGCATGCACCCTGCTATTACTCTCAAAAAGCATGGAGCCATATGACCACACCAGCCCTCACATGTCACCCAACTTGGCATAGATCCAATAGCCACTTCCAGTGTGCATACAGAAATGTGTATGTAACTGTCACAGAAATTTTTGTTTGACTCACCAAATCACATGTTGAAGAAATTCAGGGCACAATCATGCACAGCACTGAATGCTATGTGTAAGTGCCATGGGGGCAAAGCATCAAGGCCCATATGAACACAAAACATGCATGGTCAGTTGTAAAAAGAAAGTAAAGTACATGTTATGACAAAGGTATGCTTTAGATTACAATGGCTAGTTCATGCTCAGATGTAACATCTTCCATGCAGAGCAAACCAAAAGACGCTTCACAAAAAGTTGTTGTGCTGCTAGTTGTTGGATGAGGACATGTCCTTGTAATCATACAATCTGTACGTTGAACATGGTATCTATTGACATGTCACACCATGGACAAGTAATGTATGTACATCAACATCATGTTATGATGCTCAGTATCTTGCAGCCATACCACGTGATTGTAATGTAAACTGTGTGGCGTATCACATGTAACATCCAAACGTCTAACACCAAGCGTGTGGGGTGCTCTTCAATGACCATTTCACCTCTGTTCAACAGGAGATCAACAATTGACTGCTGCAGATGACACCACCGACCTGCAGAGCCAGTCTCCCAGAACATGGACTCTCGGATGCATACTCCACAAGTTCATCGGATGCGGAGCCCGAACCTGGCCCATCAGGACTGCCAGGCGCAGCACATCCCAGAGCCCCACTGTCCCCACCACCACCACCTCAGCATCAACAACCACACTGACCCCTGCTGCAACAACAGCAGGGGTCAGCGTGAACGGCCGCGCCCAGATCGAGCCCTCCGGTCCTGCTGCTCTGCGGCTCTCCGGACTGCAGGCCTTGTCTGAGCCTTCCTGAACGGATGTGCCCAGATCAAACCCACCGGACCTGCGGCTCAAAGGCTCTCTGGACTGCGGGCCTGGTCTGAGGCTTCCTGACCGGCCGCGCCTCAGATCGAGCCCTCCAAACCGGCGACAAAACGGCTTCGACTCCTCTGGACGCCCTGGAGATCTTTCTGGTTCGCCCCCGGGTGCGCTGCTCTCCAGGCTTTGTGTCCTACTAAGCAGCCTTGACTCCACCAGGCGCCTCCGGTGCCATCCCAGCTGGCACCCGACTGCGCAGCTCTTTTATAGTTTTTGTACCCTCTGTAGCGGGCGTGCTGGTCACTCAACGGCTCGTTCTGGTGATTTGGCGGCTTGGGCCTCCAGACGCCTCGGTGCCGTTTGGTCAGTCCTGATTAGCGCTGTTCTAGGGCTGTGTTGTGCCCCCTGGGACGACGTGCTGCGTGGCTTCCCTCCGGGCCGATCTGTGCCTTCCAGACCGGCCGCGCTTTGATCGGTGCTGTGGTGGTGCGCTCAAGGTGGCGCTGCCCCCTGGCGTTATGTGCCCTCGTGTACGGGCGTGTGAGGCATCGTGTCTCCTCTCAAGTACCCGGCTTCGAGTGGACTGGATGGTGCTTGTTTACCTTTGCCTTGCCTCTCGGGGTCCGCTCCGAGTGGACTGAATGGTGCTTGTTGACCTTTACCTTGCCTTTCGGGGTCTGATTTGGATCACTCAACTGGCTGACGATGCTCGGTGGCTGGTTTTACATCCTGACACCCCTCATAGCCCCTGACTCCTCAGGCTGTCTTCAAGCTCGCCATCAAATCAGTTTTTTTACCCCTCAAAATGGTGACGCGCCTGGCCAAACTATCTTCTAAGATGGCGAATGCTGTCTATCTACTAATGATGTGATCGGTGAGAGTCTGACCTTGCAATCGGTTTGTCCCTCCCTCATCACTGTGCCCCCTGATCCCTAATTCAATGGGTCTCAAACACCGGTCACGATAAACTGGTTTATCTATGCAGCAACCTCCAGATGTTGGAATCTCCACGGAGGTGCGTGTTTGTTTTTACAAGCTTGCTCCCCAATGACTGGTCACAATCACTGGTCATGGCAAACTGGCTTACCTTTGTTCCAACCTCCCGATATTAGTAACCCTGGAGAGGGGCTTGATTGCTGTTGTAATCCTAATAGCCTTTGCACTCCTGAATGGGTGATAACTGTATTAACAGTGTCCACTGATGCCCCAGGGCCTTACCTCCTTCTGCCAGGCATCCTTGGTTCACTTGATGACGCCACTCATTCCCTCCTCTCTCTGATGACGCCTGGCCTTTCCAATACCCTCTCTGAGCTTACGAAGGTCAGCAGAATTACACTCCTGAGATGATGTGTCTCAATCCCCCTGGATGGTACCTGACCTTGACTACGAATTTGTTGGTTTTCCCTTACTCCGGTGCTTTTGCCCTACGCCGCTCCCTCACTGTGCTGCCCTCCAAATCCTCTCTGAACTGGTGTTTTACTACAGGATACACCCCACAGCCTCTCCTTCTCAATCCTGCATTTGTTGATACTGGCCCTGGACTCTAAATATTATTGTTTTTGACTACTACTCGATTCGTTTCCCTGCGCTGCTCTCTAACCTGATTCTTCCCACACCCTGGCTGTTCTATTGCCTCATAAGTCATTTTGTCTCCTGCTGCAGAATTCTGTGCCGTCCCATGATTTTCTCTCTCCTACTATAGACTTTTGCCCGTTCACCCCTTCTACAAATTTTAGGCCCTGGTCTGTACCGTCATGGACTGCCTATTAACACCTTTTGACTGATGCCAAATAAACCGTGTTATTTTGTTTATTGTTTTTGTGATTAGGTGCCCCACCCTTATCCGCTCTCTCGCTTCTTTGCCGTTTCCCCCCCATCCCAAAGTTTAGGCCTAGGTCTATGTAGTCTCCATAAGTCTATATTGTTCTTGACCCCCTCTTAACTCTCTGGATGCTGTCAATTAATCCATGTTAAATTAATTTAAAGTGTTTATTGTCTATATAATTATGTAGCGCACCTTTCTCAGCTCTCTCTCTCGATTGTGTTCTACCGTGGTTGCTCTGCACACCCCCACTCTTCTCGCACGATTGTATCTCCAGGTGTTCTACGCCCCTCCCCCTGAACTTTCTCCCCATATTGCCCCCATCCTTCTATCCACCTTTTCCTCACTTTAAGATACAATCATGTCCCCCCTTATCTCCACCTCACACCTCCGGACCCTGCTCTCACCCGTCATGGCCCCAACTCATGGAACATCTTATACCCCTCTAACCTTTCCAAAAAAGCAATGAAAAATTTTAAACATAAACTACTGATTCGTCACCCTGAAACAATAATTGCCAACACCTACCTCAGTCTCTCCTCTCCCATCAAATCTAACTTCATCTTCTTTTCCAAACACCCCTCCAAATGGAAAAACATCTTCCTTCATCATCTTACAATCTCCAAATCCGGTAACATTCCTTATGGCTTCAAACTGACTACCACCCCATCCCCAGCCTTCCTTGGGGAAATCGACATCTCCATATTCAAATCCGGCAATATCATCATCCAAGCACCTGATTACCACCTCAACCTCTTCGAAAACCATTTTAGCTCCTTGTCCTACCAACTCTCTCTAGTAGTCCCAAACCCTCCCCCAACAAAATGGCCTGATGACTCTACGATGTCTACCACCCCACCGGGTCAGTCCCATCCTCCCTTTCATGTCTCCCCTGCACATTCCATCACGCCAATCCTCATGCCTCCCAACGACCAACCTCGCCAACCCCTTGCCCCAGCGCTAACCTCTCTCCTACTTCCGTGCCTCCACAAATGGACTCTCCCTCTTTTCCCCCCAGTTTGTCAGTCTCAATCTCCCCCCTCACAATTGCTTTCCCCCCATCAACCCGTATTGGCCTATCCTAACAACCCTCTTGCCCACCTACTTTCCCCTTCCACCCTGTTTGTCTCTACGACTGACCCTCCTCTCCCCACATTTACCCCCCACCTATTAGCCAGAACCCTCCCCTCTCCCCCTTCTGGCCTCTCCCCCTGCCCGCCAGACTCCCCCTACGACTAATCTAATTCTATTGTTTCCCCCCCTCTTTTCCAACTGAGATCCCTCTCAATTTTCTTACTCAGTCTTTAACCAACATCGAGCAAATTCTCTCAACCCTGACGATGGAACTCACTCAACTTAGAAATGATTTCAATTCACTCAACGCCGTCTCATTCCCGAACCGCACTGACTCCCCCTGTCTTTGCTCTCTTAACTTCCCCCGGCATAACAAATGGAGAACTACACCCCTATATAACCGAGCTCTTAGGCCCCTCTGCGCAGTGTACTATCTATCCTCGTCCGACCTCAGCGACCTTTGCTACTCCTACCTTCCCCTACCTATGAGTTCTGACCTTCCCCCCTCTCACACTAAGATCCCAGTGATTATAGGAACTAACAGAATCCCTCCTGCACCCATCTCACCTAGACCTCCAGCCTAATTTACCACCATTCTACCTTGCAATTCTATCAATGATAACACTAAAACCCTCTCTTGCATGCTCGTCAATTGCCGTTCGGCTGTCCGTCATGCAACTGAAATATCCGAAACCATCCTCAGTGAAGCAATTGACATCGCCTTCCTCACGGAAACCTGGCTCAATGACCACTCGACGGCTTTTCTTGACCTACTCATCCCCCCCGGCTTTTCTATTCTTAGGAAAGATCGTCCCATCAGAATAGGAGGTGGTCTAGCCATAATCCATAAAAACGGACTGCAACTCTCCCTATTAAAAGACTCAGACTACCTAACCTTTGAATACCTTGGCGCTGAACTCATTGCAGGGTGCCCCCGATCCGACTGCATAATATCTACCACCCTCCGGGTGAACCTCTTCTCTTCGCCGACGAATTTTCAGATTTTCTTTCACAATCTGCTCTATCTGCCACAAAAAAACCTCTTCCTCTGTGATTTTAACAATCACTGGAATAATGTTGAGGATCCCACAGTCATGCGCCTCCTAAACCTCCTTGAGATTAACAACCTCAAACAAATATACTAAAGTCCTACCCATATAAAAGGAGCCACTCTCCACACCATCATTTCCAATCAGGACACTTCCTCCCTATCTCACATCATCCCCATTGACTGGTCCGACCATCACCTCATTCTGTTTAAGATCGTAACCAATTCCCCTCCCCCTCCTCACAAATCACCAAACCCCCGAAATGGACCAGAAACCTGCGTCAAATACCTCCAGACGTACTTGAGTCTAAACTCCAAGCCCTTCTCCTTCTCACCCCCCTCTCACATAATGCCAATGAACTCACTGAACATTTCAACAGAGACCGTCAAAGATGTCTTGGACAATTTAGCCCCCTAAACTAAAAAAACAACGAAATATTCTATCCAGAATCGTGGTTCTAACACAGATCTCAACAAGAACGACGCTCTCTCAGACTGACTGAAAGAACTTGGAGACAACACCCCTCTCCCTCCCATCTTGCCCTCCTTAGATCCGCCAGAGCTACTTACAAAGAAGGACATCTTCATTGAAAAGGCAACCTTCTTTCGAGTCACAACTTGAAGCGTGCCAAAAATAGACCAAGAGAACTGTTTAATATTGTTAGAAACAAACATCGTCCACTCCCCTGAACTGATGTCCTCAACCGAGAGATGTGAAGAAATTGCTAACTTCTTCTCGGATAAAATTTCAAAATTGATCAATCTTTCCTTCCCACCCTTCCCCCTCCATCCCCCGGACTTACTGTTGATGTTCCCTTTGTCTTGCCTCCCTGCTGACCCTGCCCCTTCCTCCTAATCTTCCAACTCACCGACCCACTTCTATGCTTCCCGATTTCAACACTATCCAACATACAGCTGAAAAACAATGCCTCCTGGCCAAAATTTCAACCCTGTGACCGAACTCGAAGTCCTGAACATCATTTCCAAACTCAGGCCAACCTCCCACACCAATGACCCCCTCCCCTCAAGCCTTATCCATGATCTTAAGCACATCATTGCCCACGTACTGGACTACCATCATCAACTCCTCCTTTACCACTGGTTGTGTCCCCTACTCTTTACAATTAGGACAAATCACTCCCATTCTCAGAAAAAGCCCTCGGCCGACCCAAATGACCTTAACAATCTCCGCCCTATCTCCAACCTACCACTTCTATCCAAAGTCCTTGAAAAATGTGCGCTCCGAACAATTGGACAATCACATCTGCAATTTAAATCTCCTTGACTCCTTACAATCTGGCTTCAGGAAAGGATGCAGCATGGAATCCGCCATGCTCAATATTGTTGATGACCTCCACTGGTTACTCGACAATGGTGAGTCCTGCCTTCTTATTCTTCCTTGACCGCTCTGCTGCATTCGATACTGATCAACCATTCTTCCCTTACTTAACTCACTTAAAGCTCGATTCGGCCTTAATGGCCCATGTCCTCAAATGGTTCTCTTCTTATCTCCAACACAGAACTCAGCAAATCAAAATCCTTGACTGCACTCTCGAAACCTACACCAGTCTCCATAAGGGGTCCCTCAGGGCTCCATTCTCCCCCCTCTCTCTTTAACCTCTTCATGGAACCCCTTACCCTTATTCTGAAACAAGCAGGAATCTACTACCACCTCTATGCCGATGACACGCAACTTTAATACAAGATTAGATCCCACTCGGATGTTCTCCATTTTAACAATTCCTTGAAGAAGATCCAATCCTGGTTTTTCTCTAACCACCTTAAACTTAATCCCAAAAAAACAGAAATCATTCTCTTCTCTCCCAACAAAAACCAGCTCCCCATCCAAAGCTGGCTATCTGACTTAAACGCTCTTAACTGCACGATCTCCTTATCAAATTCAGCGAAATCACTTGGTTTCACTATTGGCAACAAACTTACTCTAAATGACAACATAAAAAACTTGGCGAAAGGAGCTCTCTTCACGCTCCGACATCTTAAAAAAATCAAACCCTTCATTCCAGCTGATGACTTCAAAGGGGTGGTACAATCACTTGTTCTCTCCAAAATTGACTACGGCAACGCTATCCTCTCCGGTACCCCTAAAGTGCATGTTGCCCCCCTCAGAGCTGTGCTCAACCTAGCTGCCAGGCTAATCACGGACTGCAAACGTTTTGACCACATCTCCCCTTCCCTAAAAGCCCTCAATTGGCTACCTGTTGAAGGAAGAGCCTCTTATAAGACTGCATGCATTACCCACAAAGCTCTTCACCAACAAACTCCCGCTATTACCTTACAAACAAACTCAAAAAAGCAGGCTGCTCCCGTATGATGAGAAGCTACAATGCCCTACTCCTTGTCCCCCTTCTGTTAAAAAAGAAAACCACACAATTTTGGTCTTTCTCTGGAAATGCCCCAATGATCTGGAATGCTCTTCCCAGGGATCTGCCCTGTAACCCTTCCTACCTCAGCTTTAAAAAAGACCTCAAATTGCACCTTCTCAACAAATATTGGGGTCCGTAATCCTCGCCTCTGCCCCCTCTTCTCAAGCCCCCTAACCCTGGTTTTCACTCATCTGTCCTCCTGACCTCACCCCCCCTGAATCTCCCCTAGTACTCCACTTCCTTTCCTCCCAAACTGTCCCCCCTTCTGTACTTATCAATCTTTTCCTTCTCCCTCGCCAACCAGCCGCATACTTTGTCGCCTCCCCTGCACTCCACGACGAGCTGTATACTGTGTATTTGTCAACGCTACAAAACAGTTTCAGCCTGAGAACCTTGACTCATGTAATTTATCTCCTGTCAGTTTTATACCGTTCCTAGGCCAAAAAGCATTTCGTGATAACCCTACCCCCTATGTAAATAGCTCTCTTGCACTCATGTTAATTTATATTGTCTTTTTTTACTCCTTGAGCGTCTAGGTCTGTAGCCTATTGTAAAACTGTTTATTCTGTAATCAATTTACACTTTCTTTTACTTATGTGGAATGTTTTTCTATTTTATCCTCAAGTCTATGTTTTTATTCTACCAAACAACTGTCTTCTCTGTAACAAGCAACACTCTTGTAAAGCGCTCCTGATACCCATGGGTCCAGCCAGCGCTATATAAAAACCTCTCAAATAAAATAAAATAAAATAAAACAACCTGTGAGGCCTCAACCACCACCACCACCACCAGTGCTGCCTGCAACACTCTTCCTGCCTCAGAGGATACCAACACCATCACACAATCAGAGGAGGGCAGGGCGAGTCTGCAGGTGCGTCGAGTGGCAACGCAAGAGGTCCGGGACAGCAGGGCAGGTGGGAGGGCAACTGGTGGCCAAATTCGAGAGGACACTGGTACCGAAGCCCTGGCCAACATCGCCAGAGTCCTTGGGGCATACGAACAAACCCAGGGACAGATGGGCCAGGTTGTGGAAGAAGTGCGTGAGCTCCGCCTGCTGCTGAGGTCCATGGACACGCGTATGGGCCAAATCGTGACTCGGGGCCAGCTTGTGGGTGTTCTGAGGGACAGTCATGCGGCCCAAAGGACAGCTCAACCTCCATCCAGTGGCCCGCAGGATGATACTCCCAACACCTCAGCTGCCGCCACAGAGAAGGGTGAGCTGCAACAGGATGACTCCTCAGACACCACTGAGCCCGCAGCAGAGGCCCCCCTGGAAAACGCAAAAGGGGCCATCCGAGAAACACCATGGAAGGATCACGTGGCAAAGCACCAGCCAAACGCAAGTCAAAGAGCCAGCCATGATGACACCTCTCCTCAGCTTGACATTGACTTTGTTGACTATCCTTACCCACACTGCCATGTTGATGGCAGGTGTTCTGTTGGACTGTGTCACCACATCAATGTGGTGACTACTCTATTGTCTCATTTACCATCACTGACAACTCATTGATTCACTTTGCACCAGTTCTGTAAACATCACTTGTCTGTCACAAAAACTCTTTGTAAATAAACACTCTTTACACACCTATGTTTTTGTGTCAGCTCCATGTTTATCACAGGATGTACAATGTTGACTCTGATTCCAATGTACCAGAAGCTCTGATTGTGATGAGGCATTGAGAGGCTGAAGGGACCTAGAAAGACACAAGAGAATGGCATTTACTTGTCAGGTGATGGCATCACAGCCAGTACACAACACTAGTCATCATGGTACACAACCCAGCACACATTACAATGAGAAACAACACCAACATAGACGTCATGTGGCTGGTCATGACTACACTGTGCCACAAACATCAGCCATCAGCACAGAGCCAACAACAGGCAGCAGTCAAAAAGCTCACCTAGGCCTTTTCACTACCATCAAAGACAGCAGACAATGGCACTGTTGTACAATGTCACTCACACTCAAGGGAAGTAGCGGTTGATGAGCTGTTGACGCAGGTCGACACCTTCCTCCTCTCCACTATCCTCCTCACTGGACATGTGTGGGTTTGCAGGCGGGGGCATCTGCTGCTCCTCATCGTCCAGGATCAGGGGAATCTCATTGCGCAAGGCCAGGTTGTGGAGCAAAACCAAAGGGGATGATGGACGGAGTGTTGAACATTGCAAGCACTCACCCCCAGTCAACTGATCTGGGTTTAATCCATCATCATTCTTTAGCTCACTCCGCCACCCCAGTTCAGACATGGCCATATGCAAATCAGTCTGACCCTGTGCCTCATGGGAACAGTCCAGCCCGAACTGCCAAGCCATGTCTTCCCTGGACCGGAAACAAGCATCCTGGGACCGGTTTCAGGCTCACAGCCGTCATCAGCCAGGCTATCTTGAATCCAGTGGCAAAGTGAGCAAGGGACCCACGTCTGGGCATACCCTGCCAACTTAGGGCGAACATAGCAAAACCCAAGGGGATGATGGACAGAGTGTTGAACATTGCAAGCACTCACCCCCAGTCAACTGATCTGGGTTTAATCCATCATCATTCTTTAGCTCACTCTGCCACCCCAGTTCAGACATGGCCATATGCAAATCAGTCTGACCCTGTGCCTCATGGGAACAGTCCAGCCCGAACTGCCAAGCCATGTCTACCCTGGACCGGAAACAAGCATCCTGGGACCGGTTTCTGGCTAACAGCCGTCATCAGCCAGGCTATCTTGAATCCAGTGGCAGCAGTGAGCAAGGGACTCACGTCTGGGCATACCCTGCCAACTTAGGGCAAACATAGCAAAACCAAAGGGGATGATGGACGGAGTGTTGAACATTGCAAGCACTCACCCCCAGTCAACTGATCTGGGTTTAATAATCCATCATCATTCTTCAGCTCCACTCCGCCACCCCAGTTCAGACATGGCCATATGCAAATCAGTCTGACCCTATGCCTCATGGGAACAGTCCAGCCCGAACTGCCAAGCCATGTCTTCCCTGGACCGGAAACAAGCATGCAACTACGATCTGACACACCTTTTGGGGAGAGTACATCAGTGCCCCTCCGGTCCTGTCCAGGCACCGAAATCGAGACTTCAGAAGCCCAAAAGTACGCTCCAACACACGACGTGTCCGCCCATGGGCCTCATTGTAGCGGACTTCACCCAGGGTCCTGGGATTCCTCAGTGGGCTCAGCAACCACGGCCGGTTGGTATATGCAGAGTCACCTAGGTGTGAGATACACAGACCAATTTTGTAATATCACTGTGGCAGAGGACAGCATGTCACACATACAGCACGCTACTTGACTCTGCGTACTCACCCACAATCCACGCACGGTCCGGATGCAGATTTGCCATCAGCTGTGGTACGATGCTGTTACGCAGAATGTAGGAGTCATGTGCTGATCCTGGAAATTTGGCACAGACATGGGAGATTATCATATCCGCTTGGCATACCACTTGCACATTAATGGAGTGGAAATGCTTCCTGTTCCTGTAGATGAGCTCACGTGCCTGTGGTGGAACCAGGCCAACATGTGTGCAGTCAATGGCACCAACAACATTAGGGATGTGGGCACGGTCATAAAAATCACCCTTCACAGCTGCCAATTCATGTCTCCTGGGCAAATGGATGTAGCTGTCCTTGTAGGTCATCATAGCGGACAGGACATCACGTAGCACCATGGCTGAACATTGGTTGAGACATCCCGCCTGCGCTGGCCACCGTGTACTGGAACGAACCAGTTGCAAAAAAATGCAGGGCCGCCATCACCTTACACGTTGGTGTCAAAGCAGTTGGATAGGTTCTGCGTGGCCTCAGATGGGGCTCCAACTGGGCACTTACGTCCTGAAGGGTAGGTCGATCCAAACAGAATTCCCGTATGATGTCCTCATCCTCCATGTCCGCAAGCAATGTGAATGGACGATGCACATTTGGTCGCCTCCTAGGTAAGATGAAAGGGGACACATGTCAATTCAATTCCCCTATGAGATGTGTCCAACATCTTACGTTTTGACTGACACAGCGCCAACAATGACTGGCCTAAAACTACAGCTTACAGCACAAGTCACATATAGAGACACCTTGATCTAAAGTAGTTGTACACGTGACCAGTATTTACATAGTGAGTACCCTAAAAACAGATTCAGACTATGTGAATGCCAAAAGGTACATTCCAACATCTTGTGTCACCAGCCCTGAGAGTAGTTGACACAGCACATGTCTGAAACAGCAACACTGCTGGCTTCTACGTAGCTGCTGTACCTGCCACACCTTCTTGCGTAAGTCGGACAGGGCACACATTACCAACACAATGAGCACAGTGCGTGCATAAAGATCTAGTATAAACATGAGTCCAGCAATCTACACAGTGAAATATGCACATTATGTAGTCAGTCCATCATTATAGTGGGTTGCTTAGCCATCTCACACATTGACATGTGTACATATTTCAGAGTCCATCACACAACAGATCTGTGTACATGCACAACAACGTCATAAGTGACATGTGAGGGAGTACATGCCAATGCATGTAATCCTGTGCCCTGACATGGCATGTGTAGTCATCAGTGAGTTAAATGTCACACTAGAATTGACTTACACTATCTGGTGGCATGATTCATAGTATGTGTCTACTGTTCAATGCAGAGAACTGGCCATTGACATTGCCACAGCATGATGTGTCCATAGGTGCCGTAAGCGTGCACCGCCACCGCAATCAACCAAGGTGAAGATGCCAATTTGCGGTAGCGACTGCATGGGCCCCACAGTGTGTCACCGCCAATGCCCATGCCCATTCAGCCAATGGGAACCACAATCGCGGTAGTGAAATACAATTTTGAAAATCGCGGTAGGCGTGCTCCGCCACCGCAATCATGGCCATTGGCACCAAGGTGAAGATGCCAAATCGCGGTAGCAACCGCATGGGCCACGCGGTGTGTCACAGCCAATGCCCATGCCCATGCAGCCAATGAGAACCACAATCGCAGTAGTGCAATACACTTTTGAAAATCGCGGTAGGCGTGCTCCGCTACCACGGGGCCGGTCATTGGTTACAATCGAAAGATGCACGATTGCGGTAGCGACCACCTGGGCCCCGCGGTGTGACACCGCCAATGCCCATGCCCATTCAGCCAATGGGAACCGCAATCGCGGTAGTGAAATACACTTTTGAAAATCGCGGTAGGCGTGCTCCGCTACCGCGGGGCCGGCCATTGGTTACAATCGAAAGATGCACGATTGCGGTAGCGACCGCCTGGGCCCCGCGGTGTGACACCGCCAATGCCCATGCCCATTCAGCCAATGGGAACCGCAATCGCAGTAGTGAAATACACTTTTGAAAATCGCGGTAGGCATGCTCCGCTACCGCGGGGCCGGTCATTGGTTACATTTGGAAAAAGCTGATCTGGAACACCAATTGCAGCATCTGAGTACCACTGAAACAACCCCAGGGGGCTATATATGTCTGGGAGCGAGCCACACATTTCAACTGCATCCAGACACTGCTGCCTGATATTCATCACCAACAACTGCTGCTGTACCTGTCTCCTGGACCCAGTGATGGTGAGAACTGAGAATATCAGGGCCCGTCCCTTTACCACAGAGGAGCTGGAGGTCCTGGTGGACGAGGTGCTTTCACAGTATGGGAGGCTATATGGTGCTCCTGATGTAATGGTAAGTGTTTCAGAGTGAAATTTGGAGAGTGCAAAGAGTGCAAACTTGAAGTTGATCTGCTGTAGTATGTGCCTGTGAGTGCAAGTTTGCGTGTTACAATGTCTAGCTTGCTAACTTCATGTCAATGTATTTAGTAGCCTATTTTCCACAGATCCATGGCTGCATTTCAGGATGGGAGGGACATGCAGTGTTTTTGCAGCCATACAGTAACAATGCTGTTTTGGAAAGTGGAAGTCAGAACAAACATTGCCTGTGCTAATGGATGTCAGAGTCCATGAAGTTTTCACATGTTCATTTGTGACATTACAAATGTGTTTCGTCCAGAGGGTACTGAAGGATGTGTGTGCATTATTAATATTGCCACCATGGACATGTAAGCATTATGCACAGGTTGAAATGCCTGAGGGTGACACTCTTGGTGGAAATGCACCTATGACACATCATATTAATGTACTCCTGAAACATCCTCCTTCCCTTGTTTTCATTATGTGTACTGACTCGCATGTGTAGGCACTGTTTGCCCTCTCATATTGTACATACATGTGAATGTTCTGTTGGCCCACGCTTTACCTCAGTGTGAGTCCCTCTGGCCTGCACAGATACTACCCAATTTGACCGGGACACATCAGTAAATGGACAGAGTGAGACATATGTGTTGTCTGCCACCCTATCCATCAATGTTCTATCTTAGGCCTGTGGATTGCACAAGACTGACCTTGTGAGAAGGGTGTGAGAATGTAAGATCATGTCCCTAAATGTGACCTCCATGACACAGTGAGCCATTCAGAGGCCAAGGACATTGAGGGGTGTGTAGTGTTGGTCACAGTGAGTCTGCCCCGACACATCATTTTAAATGTAATGTATGTCTTGCTCCCTCACATACTGCATCGCAGACGAGGGCCTTCTTCACATTGCTTTCTGTGCTGGCATTCTGCATGTGTATGAGATGGCCAGGTACTGTGTCCTTCCTCATACCTGCATGCATTTCTATGCGATTATCTGATGCTGATGTACTACGTGTCATGCTGTATGGCCTATGCTAAACATATCTGTATAGCTGTGCTAAGTTTGTGCATGCTCCTGTACTGAGACACAGTGGTACATAACACAGTGACACTGAAACTTCCGCTTCTTGTCTCCCTTGCCTGCAGCTAAAAGTCCGCCAGCGTAAGGCCTTATGGAGGGCCATTGCACACAAGGTGCGGGCTCTGGGTGTCTCCAACCGACGGCACACACACTGTCACAAAAGGTGGGATGACATCTGCAGGCTGAGCAAAAACGTGGCAGAGATGACGCTGGGGCTGCTCCCTCGGACTGGAAGGTTGGCGCGCAGGAGCATGACACCACTAATGTCCCGCATCTTGGCAGTGACACAGCCAGAGCTGGATGGATGTTTGAGGGCCCATCATCAGCAAGTTGGGGGTGAGTATTCTGCGAAGGGTGACTTTGGGTGTGAGTGACTGCATGTATCCCAACCCTGAGCCAGTGCGGAGCTCTGTGATGTTTCTAGTGTGATGCAATGGCTTTTAAGTGGCCTCTGTGTTGAGTGCAGCTGTCATGCATTTTTGCTACATGTACTTTCTCATGTGTTTAATATAATGGTGGAATTGCTAATCCGTGGAATTCTAACTTTTGGCCTTCCGCGCTGGGCAGCCCTCCACTCCCAGGAAGCTCTGTTAAGAGCTTGGGGGTCCTGATTAGTAGTGACTTATCCATGAAGGTCCAGATCAGCTCAGAGGTCTCCGCTTGTTTTTACCATCTACGAAGAATCCGTAAGATCAGTAGATTCTTGACCACTGAGGCCTTGACTCTGGTCGTCTTAGCATTAGTAATTTCACGCATTGACTATGCTAACTCATTATATGCCGGTATTCCGGCATACCAACTGCATCGTTTACAGTTGGTGCAAAATCATTCAGCAAGGCTGATCGCCCGCCAGCCTATACGACATCATGTCAAACCTCTGATGAAGAGTCTACACTGGCTTCCGGTGGCCAAACGCTGTGCCTTCAAGCTGGGATGTACCATTTTTAAAGCCTTAGCCGGGAATGGCCCAGATTTTATTTCCTCGAGGATCCAGCATTATATTCCTTCTCGGAATCTACGCTCCTCCAATTCAAATCTGTTGATTACCCCCTCATTTAAACGCAAAAAACATGGGGGGCTCAGATTTGCGGTCTTGGCTCCGCAATTTTGGAACTCGCTCCCTGTGGAAGTGAGGTTGGCAACCCCCTATGTTCAGTTCAGGAAATTGCTAAAGACTTTTTTATTTTCTCAGTCATATCAGTAAGCCAACTGTGTTGTAAATGCCGCTTTCTCTTTTGCTCTCAGCGCCATGAAACCGCTTGGTGTACGTGCGCTTTATAAGCACTTTTAACATAACATAACATAATGGCCCTTGGCAGTGCAAGATGAGATATGGCCTTATGACATCTGCTGCATTATGGGTGTCATAGACATCACCGGGAAGTGAACAGCAGTGTGCCTCATCTTAGTGTGCTTTCGTCGATGTGTGCAGTGCCTGACTTGGAAATTGTGAGAACTACACATCTGACACCAATGTGCAACGGTCGTTGTGCTTCAAAGCATAACATGGTGGACATCAGTAGCTCATGGCCATAATATGAGGACATTCTGGAGTCAGTATCTGTGTTGTCCCCTTTAAGTGACTCCGTATGTGACTGTGACAACATGTTGAGATGTACATCTATCTCACCTACAGGCACGTAGGTATGCTTACAGAAATCAGTATGTGAGGTTACCAGGAGGCACGGGCCAGCTATTTGGCTGTGTGAACGTCACCTGGGTCATTAATGCCAACTATGCATGTTTCCATGCATTTTCTGAGTTTTGCATTAAGGTTGCATATGCAGAATGCACACGGTGGTGTGCAACATGGGGGTATCATATTCTAGTTTTGTGCTTTGCTTGCATATATTTGTGAGTATGGCACTATACTGAACCTACGTCTCTGTCTTTTGTAGCATCTACCGAGGGCACAGAAGGACAGGGGACGGACACCAGTGGTGAGGCATCTGGCACAACTGCTACACATGAGCACACTGACACTGATGTGACCTGCGCCTCGGAGGGGGACAGGAGTGCCCTGGAAGAATCACGCCCAGAAACACCAACCTCAACATCATCTGACTCCAGCTATGACTCCTCGATGTTGTCGGGCCCAGGGAGTGGGAAATCTGCCTCTTCTTCCACCACACATCATCCAGTGCCCACCCTCCCGGCTACTACCACTAGTGCTGCCCGTGCCCGCAGCAGTAAGAAGGGTAGAGTGTCCTTCCCCCCAGGCACCGCTGCCCCTGCCCCTGTCTCCCCTGCTGCCCTCAGTGTTGAGGCGGTGGACCTTTTGCGCCAGCTGTGTGTGGGTCAGACTACTCTCCTGAATGCCTTCCAGGATCATGACAAGAAGTTGGCACATGTAGTTGCCTTCATGGAGGGCATTCATTCTGACGTGGGTGGGCTACACAGAACTGTCCAGTCTTTGTCCTCCACAGTGACAGCAGCCATTCAGCTGTCACAGGCTCAGAGTCCAGCTACAGTCCCTTCGTCAACCACCCTGCCAGTGGCTACATCTGACGAGAGTGACCACACACCACAGCCCTCAGGCTCCAAGTACTCAACACGCAGCACACAACAGCAGCACTCCAAGCGGCCCAGAGCACAGACACCATCCCCAAAACGAAAAACAGGCACACAGGAGCGCAAAGGCAAAAGCCCTTCAAGTGACACTCAGGGCCATCAGGCCAAGAAGCAGGCCTCAGGCTCACATGCATCCAAATCAGCCCCATCCAAGGACACTCCCGTCCCAAAACCTGCTCCCAAAGACAAACACACAGTTGCCCTGCCTGCTGTGAAGCTGGTGCCTGCAAAGAGTCTGCACAATACTCTCTAAGGCAGATTCACCCACAACCTCAACTCCCACCCACACCCCTGTGAAGCTGGGACAGGAGAGCAATGTGGGGGGTTCACCTGGTCAACAGGACATGGAGGGGAAAAGGCAAGGCCAGCCCAAGCGTAACACCAGATCCAGCAAATCCCCACAGGGAGAGCCACCTGCACCTGATGCACCTTTGGTGGAGAGTGAGGCTGTTGTGCCTGCCACCCTTCCCACTCCTACCAAGACAATTATTACCTATCGAATCCCCAAGAAGTGGAAAGGCAGCCCTCCACATTCTCCCTCACACACTGTGTCTCACGGCAGCATGTCTCTGCCTCCCGGTGCCAACATGCCACCCGGTCCAAGCAGCCCTCCGGCTCACAAAGCCACTGATACCTCTACCTCAGCTGGTCCTCTCTCTCCCAGGTCCAGTCATCCAACTGGCCCGACAATCAGCCACCTCCCAGTTCAACTGACAGCCAAGTCTGAGGCAAAGTCCCCCTCCCAAACCCATCTCTCCCACAGCGGTGCCTGGACTGCCCATTTGTATCCCCCGAGCTGTGGTGAGTCCCATGGCAGTGTACGGTGTTACCCATTCCCTGTGCAGGTTCTCATGCACACATGTACATACTTTGAACTATGGACTGGCTGATGGCCTTGCTGTTTGTCACTTTGGATGCCCATTCCCTGTGCAGGTTCTCATGCACACATGTACATACTTTGAACTATGGACTGGCCGATGGCCTTGCTGTTTGTCACTTTGGATGCCCATTCCCTGTGCAGGTTCTCATGCACACATGTACATACTTTGAACTATGGACTGGCCGATGGCCTTGCTGTTTGTCACTTTGGATGCCCATTCCCTGTGCAGGTTCTCATGCGCACATGTACATACTTTGAACTATGGACTGGCCGATGACCTTGCTGTTTGTCACTTTGGATGCCCATTCCCTGTGCAGGTTCTCATGCGCACATGTACATACTTTGAACTATGGACTGGCAGATGGCCTTGCTGTTTGTCACTTTGGATGCCCATTCCCTGTGCAGGTTCTCATGCGCACATGTACATACTTTGAACTATGGACTGGTCGATGGCCTTGCTGTTTGTCACTTTGGATGCCCATTCCCTGTGCAGGTTCTCATGCACACATGTACATACTTTGAACTATGGACTGGCCGATGGCCTTGCTGTTTGTCACTTTGGATGCCCATTCCCTGTGCAGGTTCTCATGCACACATGTACATACTTTGAACTATGGACTGTCCTTGCTGTTTGTCACTTTGGATGCCCATTCCCTGTGCAGGTTCTCATGCACACATGTACATACTTTGAACTATGGACTGGCCGATGGCCTTGCTGTTTGTCACTTTGGATGCCCATTCCCTGTGCAGGTTCTCATGCGCACATGTACATACTTTGAACTATGGACTGGCCAATGGCCTTGCTGTTTGTCACTTTGGATGCCCATTCCCTGTGCAGGTTCTCATGCGCACATGTACATACTTTGAACTATGGACTGGCCAATGGTCTTGCTGTTTGTCACTTTGGATGCCCATTCCCTGTGCAGGTTCTCATGCACACATGTACATACTTTGAACTATGGACTGGCCAATGGCCTTGCTGTTTGTCACTTTGGATGCCTATCTGGGTAATATGTAATAAAGACAGTTACTCCTGTTGTCTGCTTTGTCAGTGTCCTTGCTAAATGAAGTGTGTTCTGTATGGGTATGGTTGCATGTGACACATGCTCTGTATGCCACTTTAACATTGCCAATTGCTTGTTTTACTTTTTCAGAGTTTACCAGAGGTGACAGGCACTTTTGTTCTTGTTGACTCTGAGGATTGAGGAGTGCAATGATGGGTGTTTGTGATGATCTACTGTTATCCTAATCATTCTATGGTCATGTTTGCTAAATCGTACACATGTCATGTTATGCTGCAATACCACAACAGAGGTGAATTCTATCCACAGGATTACTTGCGGGGTAGCCAGGGTCCATCATATCTGTGTGATCTTTCTTGATGTGTGTACAGCAGTGTTGATGTGTGGTCATCTTGTGTAGGCCTGTCTTCCTAGTCACATGGGTACATTAGGATATGTGAACTTGAGTGGTCATACAGTGTGGATGGGCTGTCATTGTCAGTAGTGTTGATGTGTGTGTGCCCCTGCAATGCCAACTGCACACATGTGTGATCCAGGTAATGAGTGTTGTGTCTGTTTGTTTCAATTGTCTGCTATGTGCTTCAGATTGTGTGCACATGTTGGAGTTGTAGGTTGTGCACTGTGCAGTGTGTTGGTGTGTCCTTGCACTCCTGGGGGACACCTACCTGTTGTTGCTGTCAGTTGTGAGTATGCAGAGTGTGTGACTGACAAGTCTGTGTTGTGTTTTTTTGATCAGCCATGTGTTTTGTTACTGTTTGTGCTCACTGTGCAGACCTGCTCAGCCACACTGACATTATTTGTGTTTTCTCATGCATTGCTGTCACTTGACCCATTTTTGGCTCCAGAATGGTATGTGGTATGTGGAGTCATGTGTCTACACAAAAGAAAAGGGGAGGAGGAAAAGATAAGTCCTGTATCGACCTCCTCAAAAAGTATTCACACACACACAGAGATACAGGACCTATACTGTTCAAAAGGAATTCTAGCTGAATGGGGGATACCCGGGTGTATAAAAACTGCCCTCACACACAGCAAGCTGTGTCATGCTTCATCATAGGGCTGCTAACACACCCCGCGCTAGCCAGCAGCTGGGGTGGAGCAATAGGGAGGGTGGACAAAACAACATAGAATGAACACCTCAAGGAGGGATCAGAAAGTGAGGGAAAAGAAAAAGTGCAGAGAAAGTGTGATTAAAAACAGGTAAGAGCAATCCTACTCATAACTTTATTACTGGACACTCTCCCCTGGATTAAAAAGTGGGTCTATCCGTCAGACCTGTGGATGGTGGTAATGTGGCCAATGATGGGTCACTTACCCCTCCATTCTGCTATATATGTCGACATGTTTCAGCCGTATAAGGATTTAATAAATCAATACACCGGCTTTCATCAGGACAATCCTCAAAAGATCCCTATTATACTAACCCGAACACCCAAAGTATGGAGACCGGGTCAGGCAAACAACAATCATTCATTGTGTTGATAAAGTCCGTGTGGAACCTATAAGACAAAGGTACAAACAATAAATAAAAACAAGGGTTGGTGGTCCAATGAGACCCTCTAGTAAAGTTAAAATTAATACAGAAAAAAAGTGAATAAACAAGAACACACACACGTGCACTCGGGTAAAACCCAATGTGTCCAAACAGCCAGAAAAGCGATCAATAGATGGAAGGGAACAATGTCTCCATCTCAGACGGAACAGATCTCCTAATTAATCAGCCGTGGAGGGCATGAGCAGAACAAAAAATAACTAATTACTCGTTCTCAAAACCCTCGGCGAAAAAACAAAATAATGTATAAAAAACACAAACATACATGATGTAAAGCAACCAAGGGGCCACCCAAAAATGTTTGCTTCTATAGTTTTAAGAATTACTAGCAGAAGTTGATTATAGTGCAGAAGCTGAGAGACACTACTAGTGGTAATCCTGCTTACCGAGTTTACTGTGGAGCCCAGCTTGAACAGGCGTCAGAGTAAGAACAACTCCCTCTAGTCACACTCTGGGTAAAGGAAGCGTATCGTGTGACGGGGGAGAAAGGAGAAATAAACAAGAAAAAAAGAAGAAGACAATTAGAGGCATCTGCCTCGTGTCTGCCCAGGTTAGATACTGCGGAGAGCCCGCGGTCAGTGTTTCAAGGTATGTGTACCCCGTGTATGCACGAACCCTGCAAAATAACAAAGGCAGAGTCCGTCTATGTAGCCCCGAAGCCTACATCTGCTTGTCAAAGTCCACTTACTTCGTCAAGGTGAGTTGTTGCCCGACCAGTCATCACTCTCGGCACCGTGCAGGTAAAGGAGTCCCAGCCCGGCTGTGTGCAGAATTACCCTGCTCGATGTTACCCCGGGGGGACCACCCGCGTGAAACGTCATGACGTCCGGTCCCTCCTCCCAAAACGTACTGGACGAAGATGAGAGGGCCATAGAAAAGCTAGTGAGCTGACCTCTGCCCGAATCATGCTGACGGGAAACGCAGAAGGGGCATCTCCCTAGCACGATCAAAATGCAGCGGTTGAATATTAATACAGGACCCCAGTCTGGTGAGTGCCCCTTAATTGCAGAGGGGGAAAAAAGAAATTCATTTTGAAGAGTTACTAAGGAGTCCTCGATAACCCACCTAAGGCCACGTAGGCAGACAACTTAAACATAAGATGCTAACGTCAGGGGCTATACTATGAAGAGAAAGCTGGGAATGGTAAAGAAGGTATTATATGTATTACCAAACCCCTCTTATCCCCCAAAGCACTCCAAAAAAGTAAGTATCATGATTAGAAACTCACTCATAGGTTGTGTAATGTACTCCAGGGTATCTCATCATTGAGCCCCACAATACTGCTCCTAAGCCTGTGCACCCATTTCTGTTCTCTCAAAAAAAGTGCATTTGTTAAATTCATAGAGGAACCACTCTCCAGTTTATCAATAACAGTCCAATAAAAATCCTCCGCTCTGTGTTTCATTTCCACGAAATGGGTGGTAAGGCGGCTGAAGGTTTTGAGGCACCTGAAGGTTGACCTATGTTCCATGATTCGTACTTTAATCTTGCGGGTTGTCATGCCTATATATATAAGCCCACACGGGCATTTCAACATATAGATGACATTTGCGGTGTTGCAATTTGTGTGCCGTCGTTGTTCCCACGGGTATTGTAGGCCCAGATCAACTGTCTTGGTATTGTTAGTAAGGTGGCACACATCGCATCCTCCACATTTAGTATGACCTTGAACCGGTGGAAAGTTCCATGTACCGCCGACACCTTCTGCTCGATTTCTTCCTGAGTCAGAACCCCTTGGTCTCGTATGGACCAGTTGGTCTTTGATGTTATTGCTCCTTTTAAAAGAGAACAGTGGTTTCTCGATGTTCAGGCCATTGGAATTTAAAATTCTCCAGTTTTTCAAGATTATCTTTTTAATGTGGTTGGAAGCTGTACTGAACGTCGTCACACAAAATGTTTTGTCCATGGGAGGTCTCTCCCTAGTTTCCAGTAGTGCCTCTCTATTGCAGTTGTAGGCCCTCTTGTACGCCCTTTTCACAGTCCTGATTGGGTACCTTCTTTGTTCCAATTTATTAGTGAGGGAACTTGCCTCTGTTCTGAATTCATTTTTGTCCGAACAGTTCCTGCGGATCCGCAGGAATTGACCCACTGGTAAATTCTCCCTGAGTGATTTAGAGTGATAGCTGTCAAACAGTAGGAGGCCATTTCTGTCAGAAGGCTTATGGAACATTTTTGTTTGTAACTTCCCTTCAGCTGGATAGATGGTAAGATCCAGGAAAGGCAGTTCTTTCTTCGAGACAGTGGAGGTGAAGTGAAGGAAAGGGTTTCGTGAATTGAGCCATACTAAAAAAGTCTGGATGGACTCTTCATCGCCTTCCCAGATCAGCAGGATGTCATCTATGTAGCGTCTCCACAATTTAATTTGGCTAGACCAAGGGCCACCCGGAATGTATATATGTTGGTCCTCAAAAGACGCTACATAAAGACCTGCCAAGCTGGGGGCAAAAACGCTGCCCATCGAAGTTCCATGTGTCTGTAAATAAAACTTGCCCTTGAACTCAAAAAAGTTCTTTGTAAGGGCTATTTCAGCTAGTTGGAGGATAAAGGGCCTTGGTGTCTCGTATTCCCAATCCATGTTGAAAAGAATATCTTCCACTACTCTCAGAGTCTCTCTTTGTGGAATGTTTGTATAGAGAGACTCTACGTCCAGACTAATCAGGAAGTGTCGTTCCGTATCAAAGGGCTGTTCCTTCAGTAGATTTAGGACGTCTGTTGTATCCTTCAGATAAGCGGGTCTACTTTGTGCAATTGGCTTCAGGAAAAAGTCACAAAATTGTGACAACGGTTCTAAGACAGAGCCTATCCCCGATACTATAGGTCTCCCGGGGGAGGGCGGGCAGGCTTGTGAACTTTAGGTAATGTGTAAAAGTAAGGCATAGCAGACCCACCTTGGCATAGGAAGTTCCCTTCTTTAGGGGTTATCCAATCGTTATTTACCGCCTCTTCTACCATCATCAAGATTTCCCGTTTGAGTTCCTCCGTAGGGTCTGTCCTCAATACAGTATAATTCCGCTGATCCGAGAGTAGTCTCTGCTTCATAGGCCGCCACCTCCTGTATCACTATGGCTCCCCCCTTGTCTGCCGGTTTTATCACCAACTCAAGGTTATTTTTGAGTTCCAACAAAGCCTGTTTTTCTTCCCTTGGCAGATTGTTAAAGTGTATATCTTTAACAGAATCAAGGGCCTCCACATCGTGGATGACCGCTTGTTCAAAGGTAGCCACTTCTATAGGAAGGCTCCCTGTTGGTGGAACAAAGGTAGATTTAGGCCTGAATGTGGTGTCTCCCTTTTCTTCTCGATCCTCCGGTCTGTCCTGAAAAAAGATTTTTAATCTTATATTACGGAAGAAACCCGCTAGTTCCTGGCGGATTCTGAATGAGTCCAGGTTATTAGTAGGTACAAAACTCAGCCCCTTATTGAGTAATCTTTCTTGGGCCTCGGTGAGAGGAGTGTCCATCAGGTTAATGACGAGTGATGTCATTGTCGGCTCGTCCCTGGTGATGGATCTCGTACCATACTCCTCGTCACCCTCTGGTCTATTTCTTCCCAATGAACCCCGGCGGGGCCTTTCTGCTTGCCCCTTCCTCTCCCGCGACCCCTCCCTTCCCCCTCTGCAATTAAGGGGCACTCACCAGACTGGGGTCCTGTAATAATATTCAACCGCTGCATTTTGATCGTGCTAGGGAGATGCCCCTTCTGGGTTTCCCGTCAGCATGATTCGGGCAGAGGTCAGCTCACTAGCTTTTCTATGGCCCTCTCATCTTCGTCCAGTACGTTTTGGGAGGAGGGACCGGACGTCATGACGTTTCACGCGGGTGGTCCCCCCGGGGTAACATCGAGCAGGGTATTTCTGCACACAGCCGGGCTCGGACTCCTTTACCTGCACGGTGCCGAGAGTGACGACTGGTCGGGCAACAACTCACCTTGACGAAGTAAGTGGACTTTGACAAGCAGATGTAGGCTTCGGGGCTACATAGACGGACTCTGCCTTTGTTATTTTGCAGGGTTCGTGCATACACGGGGTACACATACCTTGAAACACTGACCGCGGGCTCTCCGCAGTATCTAACCTGGGCAGACACGAGGCAGATGCCTCTAATTGTCTTCTTCTTTTTTTCTTGTTTATTTCTCCTTTCTCCCCCGTCACACGATACGCTTCCTTTACCCAGAGTGTGACTAGAGGGAGTTGTTCTTACTCTGACGCCTGTTCAAGCTGGGCTCCATAGTAAACTCGGTAAGCAGGATTACCACTAGTAGTGTCTCTCAGCTTCTGCACTATAATCAACTTCTGCTAGTAATTCTTAAAACTATAGAAGCAAACATTTTTGGGTGGCCCTTGGTTGCTTTACATCATGTATGTTTGTGTTTTTATACATTATTTTGTTTTTTCGCCGAGGGTTTTGAGAACGAGTAATTAATTATTTTTTGTTCGTTCATGCCCTCCACGGCTGATTAATTAGGGAGATCTGCCCCGTCTGAGATGGAGACATTGATCCCTTCCATCTATTGATCGCTTTTCTGGCTGTTTGGACACATTGGGTTTTACCCGAGTGCACGTGTGTGTGTTCTTGTTTATTCACTTGTTTTCTGTATTAATTTTAACTTTACTAGAGGGTCACATTGGACCACCCACCCTTGTTTTTATTTATTGTTTGAATCTTTGTCTTATAGGTTCCACACGGACTTTATCAACACAATGAATGATTGTTGTTTGCCTGACCCGGTCTCCATACTTTGGGTGTTCGGGTTAGTATAATAGGGATCTTTTTGAGGATTGTCCTGATGAAAGCCGGTGTATTGATTTATTAAATCCTTATACAGCTGAAACATGTCGACATATATAGCAGAATGGAGGGATAAGTGACCCATCATTGGCCACATTACCACCATCCACAGGTCTGACGGATAGACCCACTTTTTAATCCAGGGGAGAGTGTCCAGTAATAAAGTTATGAGTAGGATTGCTCTTACCTGTTTTTAATCACACTTTCTCTGCACTTTTTCTTTTCCCTCACTTTCTGATCCCCCTCCTTGAGGTGTTCATTCTATGTTGTTTTGTCCACCCCCTCCCTATTGCTCCACCCCAGCGTTGGCTAGCGCGGGGTGTGTTAGTAGCCCTATGATGAAGCATGACACAGCTTGCTGTGTGTGAGGGCAGTTTTTATACACCCGGGTATCCCCCATTCAGCTAGAATTCCTTTTGAACAGTATAGGTCCTGTATCTCTGTGTGTGTGTGTATGTGGAGTCATGCCATCCCCTATATGTGCTTCTGATGCCTACACATTGTGAGTAACTCCTCTATGTGTTTGTGTTCTGTGCACTCCTCACCTGTCCACTACTGACGTACACACCACTTCAATCTCATGTCTTCCACCCCATGGCTTGCCAGTGTGTGAGCCTCCCCACCACTTCATAGTGTGACACAATGCTGTGTGAGGCTGAACTGTGTACAGGACCAATGTGACACTCAGGACAGTTTCCAAATTAGTTATGTGCCATTTTCTTCTACTGGTTTGCTGTCATGGTTGCTCATGTGCAGTGCATATGTTTGAGCAGCACAGTCCTCTAGTCATGTTGTTTGCATCTGGGTTTCCCTGAGTTGTGCATATGTGGTTGATGGGTAACCTGTATGTGTGTTTGCTGAGGTTCTGCTACCCTTCCTGAGTGTGATGTTATGTTTGTGCTGTGATGATTTGTGTTGTGGGAGTTCATGGTGTGGCACTCAGATATGTGTGCTACTGGTTTGGTTGGTGTGCACACACTGCTTGGTGTGCATGCAGTGCTGTCAGTGTATGTTGCCTTGTACTTGCCTGGTGTGCATCCCCCAGATGTCCAGCTGGGTTTGCAATGTGATGCATTGGTCTGTGCATCTGTTGGGTTTTTGTTGTTGATGTATGCAGTGTTTGGCCTGTGTTGGCTCTTTCTACTGACAGATGCTATGTGTGTGTGATGTTCTATTTGCATTACATTGTGTGTGAGTAGTTGTTGCTGTGTGATACATTCAGATGTGTGTTGCAAGTGTAGTGTGCATTACTTGTGTGTCTGTCACATGCAGCATGGTGGATTCTTGTTCATGAGCTTGTTTTGAGTGCACACTAGTGGTTTATCCTCCTATTTTGGGCCTGTCACTTGTCAGGATTGTGCATGTGCATGCTTGTGGTACACTATGACACCATGTTCACTTGATGACTGGTGTGGTGTCTCTGTCTGTGTTAGCTGATTGTCCCATTGATCCCTGTTGGTGTTCATGAGTGTTTTTTGATGATGCAATTCTTGTTTGTGTTGGGGTATGGTGTCTGTGCATTGGCCCTGAGTGGCAATGTTGTGTACTCCTGTTCTGTCTAGGGACACATTGCCTTTCCACTGTTTGGCTGCACATGTCTGGGCTTGTTGGACTTCTGTGGATGTTGTTTGTGAGCTTTGTGTTTGCCTGTTGTTTTTGTGTCACCATTGGTTCAGGCATTTCTGAGTGTGATGTTTGTGAATGCAGCACAGGGTGTGTGATTGGTTGTCAGTGAACTCACAGGACCTTATTTGCACCATTATGTGTGTTTCTCACAGGTGTGGAGTTTTGCAGGTGTGAGGTGGGTAGGTGAGGGGCATGTGTGAAGGTCCTACTTGTGTTTGACAGTCAGGGAGTGTGACAATGAGCCATGTGTGTTGTGCTGATGACATACACATGTCAAGTAAGTTGACACAGATGTGTGGCTGGTCACTGTATGACTTCAGACACTTCCTATCATTCCTGTGCCTATGCATGGCTTGCCTTGATGTCTCCCTGAGTTGTTGCACAGAGGTCACTTTGGTTTAATTTCTCTCACTGTGCCACCAATGTCTGATTTGATGGCCTAAGGGTGGTGTGATATGTTTCTTCTCTTGCATGTGATGTACAGATGCCATGTGGCTTGCTCCATGGTTTTCCAGCAGTGTACACTTCCCTTTTGGCTGGGCCATTTCTTGTCCTCCATTGCTGCTGACCTATGGTATGAGTATGTGGCTGGGTGTCAGTGTTGGGTGTTTGTGTGGGACTTGACAGGCAGTGTGAACAGTTCAGTGGATGTTCATAGGCAGTGTGAGTCTTCATTTTGTAATCATGCTCAGTTTGCTTCACATGAGTGGGAGGTAGGTGTGAGGAGGAGGGTTGTCCAGCCCCTGAGCTTCTGTGCAGGGTGTTCCTCTTCACCCCCACCTTCCAAGTCAGGCTCCCTTGTCCTTTGGTGTGTGGGGTGCATGGTCTGGCTACACCTGGCAGATTAATTGGGCATGGGGGGCACGGGAGGAGTGCACATCATGTTGACAAATGGGTGTGGGAAGCGTAGTGTGGGAAGGGTGAAGATGGAGCCCTGTAAATCTTTGCGGACTGCCCATGCCTGGCGCCAGCCCTGCCTACTATATTGTGTGCAGGTTTTCCCACGTCTTCACCGCTGCGGTGACGTGACCGGGACATTGCAGTGATTTCGCGGTTGATGGGTGACCCGGATGCAGAGGGGTGAGTTTCTATCAGGTAGGACATGTGTGGGTACACTGGGGGATATGTTCCTGTCCCCACCAGAGTTTCTGATGTGGACAGGAACCGTATGTCAGCACAAGAGTTGTGTGTTGTGGTTGTGTGCGGAGTTGTGTTTTTGCGTACCTGCAGCGTTGTCCGCGACAGTGCATTACTTGCTGGTAGTGGATGAGGTACAGCACCTGAAAGGCTTGAAGAGCTGGATCCATTGCGGTCAGGACCGGGTGGAGGGTACCGGGAGTCTGGTTTCGCGCTCTGCTGTCGTGCTTCCGTCGTCTCTGGGTGGGTGGATTCTCCACTGCGGTGTGATGGGCTCTTTGAGGCATCGTGATTTGTACGGCGGACGGGACGTCATTCCACATGGCGGTGGGTCTCTATTGGCTCCCTCCGCCACGGTGCCGGGCGCAAATTTCTGGTGGTTCACGTCACTCCGCAGCGGACGGAAAATGGGCTATGTTTGCCCATTGTAATATGGCGGGCACGAGGACCGCTGCTGGAGTGCGGAAAATGACATTTTCCGACACCGCCAGCACCGCGGATGTGCCTCCGCCCGCCATCGTAATGAGCCCCTTAGTTTCTTCAGCTAAGGAAAAAGTAGGTTATTTTGAATTATTTATTGTGGGAGGGAAATGTTAAAAATGACATTGTTATTGTGATTTATATTTTATAAAATTTAATGATGTCAATATTTTTTTTGTATATTAATTCATAAAATAGACAAAATAATTATATTTTTGGAATTATAAGGATGTTATTTATTTGTATGTTTAGTTTTTGGTTCTGAGTTTTTAGGTATTTTTAAGGTATTTTTAGTTAAAGTAGGGATTTGGCTATTGTTTCAAGGTATTCTAGCCCTTTAGTTGTTGGGTATAGTCTTACTTTGTATTGTAAGTACTCAAACATTTGTTTAGTTTGTCTGGTAAGTTTTAGGCCTATGTGTGTTACAGACTGCTCCATTCTTAGTTGTTGGTAGCTTTGTTGTTTTTGGATAGATAGTAAAAGTTTATGTAGAGTTGGTGGAGTTCTGCCTGTTGTTGCTTGGAAGGCGTTATGTCATCCTTCTACAGCATTATTAGTTTTAGCTTCTTTGTTTAGGGTACTGTTATATACATTCCACCATGGAATGTGGTTTTAGGTTGCCTTCTGTGTCCAGATCTGTGTAGCCTTACCACCCAGGTATCCTCAAAATAGTCAAGTAGGGGACTTAGTTTTCGTTCATTTTGTTGGTAGTATGCACTTTCAATTAATAAATTGTAGTGTTCGGCTACGTCAGTAATTGGGACGTATGCCACTGCTATTAGTTTTTTAAGTTGCTATGCAAAAGAGCCATTTGTTGCATATTCAATACTTAGGGGCTGATTACGATGGCGGACGGAAAAGCACTCTGACCGCCGTGGTTGTGGGAAAAAACTGTCCGCATGTCCCGCGGCAAAACCGGCGGTCAGATTAGGATGCACTGCTCGAAAAATCTGACCGCGGCAGTCGGATTCCACAAAACTACGCCGGGAACGTCCGGGAAATCTGTAAATCCGACCGCGGCGGACAGAAATGCTGCGGAAATAACCAATAAGACCGATCAACCAGCGGAATGACCGCAAGTGAAATTATGATACGATGGCGGACCCAGCGGACCGATCAGTTCCCAACCGCCGCGGTCGCGCAAAATGATGAATGGTAGAGCTGGCGGAAGGACCATTGCATTCAGACCGCTGCGGTCGCGGGGAAAGAGGAATGGCGGTCGAAAGCAACCACACAACAAGGCTACCAAGTGTGGCTGTTTTGTGGCGCTGCCTCCAAAAACAACAGACACACCCCAATGACACATCCCCATGGCAAGAAAAAAATACAAATCCCAGGTCAACCCAGATAACACACCTGACATGAATACTCCATTTGGACCCACCCACATAGCTGAGTATAAAACCAACCCCTTCCCTGCCCAGCATCCTTTGCACAACTCCAGAAGTGAAGGGCCAAACACCACAGCACAAAGGAGAGGCAAATCAGCACACATCACACCATCACAACCACCCACACAACACACACCTCACACATCTCCACCACCACCTTCCCACCTGCACTTTTCACCCATTTGCACATCACACACCATGGCACAGAAAAAAATGCCAAAATTCACAGACAATGAGTTGTCAGTCATGGTAGATGAGATAATCAGAGTAGAACCACATTTGTTTGGAAGCATGGTCCAACAGACACCAGTAGCCAGAAAAAATCAAATGTGGGAAAGGATAGTCAACAAAGTCAATGCAGTAGGGACCACCCTGCGCACCCTGCGTGACATCAAGAGGAGGTGGCATGACCTCAAGACCAGGGTGAAAGAGCGTGCCAACAAGAACCATGAGCTGGCTCAGAGGACTGGCGGTGGCCCTCCCATTCCACCACTAACATTCACCGAATGGGAGGAGAAGGTGCTTGCCATACTGCATCCAGAGAGTCTCACAGGAATACCCGGGGGAGTGGAGGCTGGTAAGTACCAACAAATGTCTCCCATTACACTGCTATGTACTGTCTTGCACAACTAGAAAGCTACACTTCCTAGACCAAAATGCACTTACGTACAACACACTCTTCCCAACACATGTCTCACATATCTAACATTTCCTTCCTCTGAATCACCTCAAAGGTAGCTAGCAACATTTCCATGGGGGCATGTGTACAGGTAGGCAGCACTACAACTCCCACCAGGCACCCTTGTCCCACAGCTGGGCAAGATGGAACACTCCCCCACCCAGAACCATGTGGCAGACATTTCATTGTTCTCATCAAACTTACAGGTGGGTAGCCATCTTAACAGGGAGGGGGGTATGTGGGTAGGAAGCCAGCACTACAACTCCCACCGGGCCCCCTTGTCCCACAGCAGAGCAAGATGGAACACTCCCCCACCCAGAACCATGTGGCAGCCATTTCATTCTTCACATCAAACTTACAGGTAGGTAGCCTTCTCAACAGAAAGGGGGCTTTGTGGATAGGCAGCCAGCACTACAACTCCCACCATGCCCCCTTGTCCCACAGCAGAGCTGGATGGAGCACTCCCCCATCCAGAACCATGTGGCAGCCATTTCCCTCCACTGTGTCACCTAACAGGTAGGTAGTCAGTGCATGCACCCTGCCATCCTACTCAAAATGCATGGAGCCATAAGACCACAACAGCCCTCACATGTCAGCCAACTTGGCATAGATCCAAAAGTTACATCCAGTGTGCAGCCAGCGAAGCGCATGTAACTGTCACAGAAATTACACTTTGACTCACCTAGTCACATGTGAAAGAAATTCTGGGCCCAATCATGCACAGCACAGAATACAATTTGTAAGTGCCATGGTGTCAGAGCATGAAGGCCCATATGAACCCAAAATATACACAGTCAATCTGACAAACAAACAAAACTACATGATATGAAAGAACATTTATAACATTCCAATGGCTAGTTTTTGCATAGCTGAAATGGATTCCATGAAGAGTGAACAAAAATGACGCATTATCAAAAGTAGATGTGCACCAAGTTGGTAGATGATGACATGTCCTTGTAATCACACAATCTGTACGTGGCACATGGTTTCAATTTACATGTCACACTATGGACAAGTAATGTATGTACCACAACATCATGTGATGATGCTCATTATCTTTCAGCCATACCAAGTGATTGCAATGTAAAATGTTTGGTGTATCAAATGTAACATTCAAAAGTCTAACACCAAGCTTGTGGAGTGCACTTAACTGACAATTTAACCTCTGTTCAACAGGAGATCCACAAGCAACTGCAGCTGAAAACACCAACAACCAGCAGGGCCTGTCTCCCCCCCGGAACGTGAACTCTCTGATGCAGATTCCCTACGTTTCTCGGATGAGGAGCAACAACCTGGCCCCTCAGGACTGCCAGGGCGCACTACGTCTCAGGGCCTCATTGTCCCCACCATCACCTCCACCACAGCGACAACAACAGCGCTGACCCCTGCTACAACGACCTGTGCGGCAGCCACCTCCACCATCACCACTGCTGCCTGCAACACTCTCCCTGCCTCAGTGGTTACCAATACCACCACACAATCCGAGGATGCCAGAGAGAGTGTGCGGGTGAGTCGAGTTCCAACGCCACAGGTCCGTGTCAGCAGGGCAGGTGGGAGGGCAACTGGGAGACAATCACAGGAGGACACTGAGACAGAAGCCCTGGCCACCGTTGCAAGAGTCCTTGGTGCATATCAACAGAACCAGGGTCAGATGAGCCAGGTTGTCGAAGAAGTGCGTGAGCTCCACCTGCTGCTGAGGTCCATGGACACACGTATGGGCCAACTTGTGGATCCCATGGGCCAGCTTGTGGGTGTTCTGAGGGACAGACATGCGGCTCAAATGACGGCTAAACACCCCTCCAGTGGCCAGCCTGCTGATACTCCCGCCACCTCAGCTGCGGCCACAGAGAGGGGTGAGCTGCAAGACAATGAATCCTCAGACACCGCTGAGCCTGCAGCAGAGGCCCCCCCTGCCAAACGCAGGAGGGGACGTCCGAGAAACACCACGGGAGGATCACGTGGCAAAGCACCAACCAAAGCCAAGTCGCTGAACCAGCCATGATGGCACTTGTGTTGCCCTTGACATTGACTTTGTTAATTATCCTAACCCACATTGCCATGTTGATGGCAGGAGTTTGTTGGACTGTGTGATTACATCAATGTGGTGACTACTCTATTAGTCTCATTTACCATCACTGACAACTCATAAACTCACTTTGCACAATTTTACAAACAATCACTTCTCTTTCACAAAAACTTATCGAAAATAAACACTCTTTACACACCTATGCCTTTGTGTCAGTTCCATGTTTATCACAGTATGTACAATGTCAACTCAGATTCCAATGTACCACAAGCTCTGATTGTGACGAGGCATTGATGGGGTGAAGGAACCTAGAAAGACACAAGAGGATGACATTTACTTGTCAGGTGATGCCATTACAGCAAAAACACACCACTAGTCAACAAAGTACAAAACCCATCACACATAACAATGACCAACACCATCAACATAGACATGAGGTACGTGGAAAACAATACACTGTGCCACACACATCAGCCATTAGCAGTGAGCCAACAACAGCCAGCAGCCAAAAAGCTCATCTATGCCTTGCCACCACCATCAAAGCCAACAGACAATGTCACTGTTGTACAATGTCACTTACACTCAAGGGATGTAGTTGTCAATGAGCTGTTGACGCAGGTCAACACCTTCCTCTTCTCCACTATCATCGTCACTGGGCATGTGTGGATTTGCAGCGAGGGGCATCTGCTGCTCATCATCCTCCAGGAGCAGGGGGATCACTTTGCGCAAGGCCAGGTTGTGGAGCATGCAGCATGCAACTATGATCTGACACACCTTTTGTGGAGAGTAGAGTAGTGCACCACCGCTCTTGTCCAGACACCGGAATCTAGACTTCAGAAGCCCAAAAGCACGCTCCACTACACGACGTGTCCTCCCATATGCATCATTGTAGCGGACTTCACCCGGGGTCCTTGGATTCCTCAGTGGGCTCAGCAACCAAGGCCGGTTGGGATACGCAGAGTCACCTAGGTGTGAGATACACAGTCCAATTTTGTAATATAAACAGTAGCCGAGAACAGCATGTCACACATACAGCACACTACTTGACTCTGCGTACTCACCAATAAGCCACGCACGCTCCGGATGCAGATTTGTCAGCAATTGTGGGATGATGCTGTTACGCAGTATGTAGGAGTCATGTGCTGACCCGGGAAATTTGGCACAGACATGGGAGATAATCATATCCGCTTGGCATGCCACTTGCACATTAATGGAATGAAATGCTTCCTGTAACGGTAGATGTGCTCACGTGCCTGTGGTGGAACTAGGCCAACGTGTGTGCAGTCAATGGCTCCAACCACATTAGGTATGTGTCCAAGATCATAAAAATCACCCTTCACATCTGCCAATTCATGTCTCCTTGGAAAGTGGATGTAGCGGTCCTTGTAGGTCAACATTGTGGACAGGACATCACGTAGCACCATGCTGAACATAGCTTGAGACATCCCACCGGCGATGGCCACCGTGTACTGAAACGAACCAGTGGCAAAGAAATGCAGGGCGGCCATCACCTTAACTGTTGGCGTCAAAGCTGTTGGATATGTTCTGTGAGGCCTCAGATGGGGCTCCAACTGAGAACATAGCTCTTGAAGGGTAGGGCGATTCAGCCGGAATTTAGTTATGATGTCCTCATCCTCCATGTTCGCCAGCACTGGGAAAGACCACTGCACATTTGGTCGTCTCCTACATAATATGAAAGAGGACACATGTAAATTATATTCACCAATGAGATGTGTCAAACATCTTACATATTGACTAACAGAGTGCCAACATTGACAGGACTGTAACAACAGGTTAATGACAAGTCACATGCAGAGACACCTTGATCTCATGTAGTCGTACATGTGGTCAGTATCTACATACTGACTACTTCCAAATCAGATTCAGACTATGTGAATGGTAAATGGTACACTCCTACATCTTGTGTCACCAGCCCTGGGTGTAGGTGACACAGCACATGTGGCAAACAGCAACACTGCTGACTTCTACATAGCTGCTGTACCTGCAACACCTTCTTGCTTTAGTCTCACTGAGCACAACTTTTTAACACAATGAGCACAGTGTGTGTAAGCTGATCAACTATCAAAATGAATACAGCAATGTACACAGTGAAATAGGCACATTATGTGGTCAGTCCATCATTACTGTGGGTTGATTAGCCATCTTACACATTGACATGTCCACAAATATGAGACTCCATTACACACCAAATCTGTGTACATGCACACAAATATCATATGTGACATGTGAGGAAGTACATGCCAATGCATGTAATCATGTGCACTGACATGGCATGTGTGGGCATCAGTGAGTTAAATGTCACACTCGCATTTCACTTTACAACCAGGTGCAAAAATATATTGTAAAGGTATAGTGTTCAATGATGAAAATTGGCAAGTGCCAATGCAATAGCACATTGTGTCCATAGGTGCGGTAAGCGTGCACCGCCACCGCGGGTCCGGTCATTGGATACAATTGAAAGATGCCGCATTGCGGAAGACACCACCTGGCCCCCGCGGTGTGACACCGCCTATGCCAATGCCATTGCAGCCAATGAGAACCGCCATCGCGGTAGTGCAATGCAGTTTTGAAACTCGCGGTAGGCGTGCACCGCCACCGCGGGCCCGGTCATTGGATACAATTGAAAGATGCTGGATTGCGGAAGACACCACCTGGCCCCCGCGGTGTGACACCGCCTATGCCAATGCCATTGCAGCCAATGAGAACCGCCATCGCGGTAGTGCAATGCAGTTTGAAACTCGTAGGCGTGCACCGCCACCGCGGACCCGGTAATTGGATACAATTGAAAGATGCAAACCAGGCAGACCAATTGCATCAGCAGAGTACCACTGAAACAACCCTAGGGGCCTATAAATGTCTGTGAGAGAGCCACACATGTCACTTGCATTCAGACCCTGTTGCCTGCTATTCATCACCACCAACTGCTGCTGTACCTGTACTCTGGACCCAGTGATGGCGCGAACAGAGAACATCAGGGCCCATCCCTTCACCACAGAGGAGCTGGAGGTCCTGGTGGACGAGGTCCTTGCACAGTATGGGAGGCTATATGGTGCTCCAGATGTACTGGTAAGTGTCTGAGTAAAAGTTTGAGAGTGCTCAGAATGCTCACATGATGTTACTGTACAGTAGTATGTGCCTGTGAGTGCAAGCCAATGTGCATGCATCAATATTTTGCCAACAGCATGCTCCATACATGACCTAGTACTAATTGCACTTGAGTATGTATGGAGGATGGCAACATGGACACTTATCCAGCTCTCCTTAAGCCAAATTAAATATATGTTTTTCTGAGACTGTGTAATGTAAATGTGTGAGACACTGCCTAGCATGCTGACTTCATGTCAATGGGGTGTGTAGCCTTATTTCCACAGATCCCTGACTGCATTTAAGGATGGGAATGACATACTGTGGTCTGGCAGTTACCCAGTTACCCTGCTAGTTTGAGAGACTCGAAGTTTGAACACACATTCCCTGTGCTATGTGATGTCCTAGTCCATTAAGTGTTCATATGCTCATTTGAGACATTACAAATGTAGCTTGGTCAGAGGGTACTGAATAATGTTTGTACCTTTTAAAAAATGACCCTATGGAGATGTGTCCATTCTGCACAGGAGTACAATGCCTGAGTCTATCACTCTTGGGGGTAATTCACCTATGACACATCAGCTAAATGTGAGTTGGACATGTCATCCTACTATTGATTCCATGATGTGTAGAGTCTCGCATGTGTATGCACTGTTTCTCCATTCATATTGTACATGCATGTGATTTCTGTGATGGCCCATGTTTATCCTCAGTATGAGGCCCTCTGGCCTGCACAGAAACTGCCCAATGTTGCAAGGACCCATCACCAAAAGGAATGAGTGAAACATATGTGTTGTCCACAACCCTATTTCTCAATGACCCCATCATAGGCCTGACAACTGCACAAGACAGGACTCCACCTTGTGAGAAGAGTGTGAGATTGGAAAATCAGGGCCCTAAATGTGACCACCATGACACATGTAGCTAGGCAATGGTCAGGGACATTAAGGGGCGTGTAGTGTAGGACACAGTGAGTCTGACCTCTACACATCATTTCCAGTGTATTGTATGTCATGCTCACTCACATAGTGCATCACAGCTGAGGGCCATTTTTACATTGGTTTCTGTGCTGGCACTCTGCATGTGTATGAGATGGGCATGTAGTGTGTCCATCATCATATATGTAACCATTGCAATGATATGGTATGCTCCAAGTGTACTATGTGACATGCTGTATGGGCTCTGCTCTCCATTGATGTGTTAGTGTGCTATGTATTTTCATGCTCCTGTACTGTCACACAGTGGTACACAACACAGTGTCACTGAAACCTCCTCTTCTTGTCTCCCATGCCTGCAGCTTAAGGTCCATCAGCGTAAGGCCATATGGTGGGCCATTGCATGCAAGGTGCGGTCTCTGGGTCTCTCTAACCGACGTCATACACAGTGCCACAAGAGGTGGGATGAAATCTGCCGCCTGAGCAAAAACATCGCTGAGAGGACGCTGGGGGTGCTCCCTCGAAGTGGCAGGTTGGCAAGCCGCAGCATGACACCACTAATGGCCCGCATCTTCGTAGTGACACAGCCAGAGCTGGATGGATGCTTGAGGGCCCATCAGCAGCAAGTTGGGGGTGAGTATTGTGCAAAGTGTGACTTTGCGTATGAGTGACTGCATGAATCCCAGCCCTGAGCCTGTGCAGACCTTTGTGATGTCTCTAGTGTGATGCAATGGCTTCTAAGTGGCCTCAGTGTTGAGTGCAGCTGTTCTGCATTCATACGATATTTTGTTTCTCATGTGTTAAAACCCATGACCCTTGTCACATAAAATCATCTTGGCATTTTTTCATCTCACATTGTATAAATGTTGTCTGAACTGAGACCTTCCTACACAGGATAATCCATTGTGTGAAGTGGGTAGCCCAGTACACTTGTCAGGCTTGTGTGCGCTGTGTGGCTAGCTCAATAGTGTGCTCATGTGATGATGTGTTAGTGGCTACAGGCATGACCAGATGTGGAGTCAGGGAGCAGTGAGTTGGTAAGGGTCACACCTGTCCCATGGGTCCCTTTTTTCACAATTATATAGAGGACAGCACCATTGTGAAGTATACTAGCCCAATATCAGCAGCATGGCATAACATGATGTAATTACCTGCCACAGTGACAGCAAGTGCACACAGGTGCTGATGGGGTAGATGGTGATGATTGCAGTGATGCATTGGCTAAATTACCTTTGCCATTTGTGCACATGGCAACATGACTGGGATGATTATACTCTGTGACTTAACTGCAATGTAGCTGAACCTGGCTATTGCGAGATTGTTTTGGCACTATGGCTTAACATGGTTAGATGTGATCAGTGGGTATGTCAAAGTGTGATGTGACTGAGGTGTTGTACAGTAATTTGAATGATGATAATGAGCAAAGGCACTCAGTATGTGTCAGTCCTCAGTATGTGTGCATTGTGGAGGGGTGTCCTTGTGCATCAGTGCATGGTGAAGTTGTGGCTAATGCTTGTAATCAGTGTGTGAATTTTTGGCAGATTGATGTGTCCTCAATGTCAACAGTCAGCACAACGTAGGGATGTCATATGCCAGACCCTAGGGATTGTCACACATTAGCTGTCCTAATGGAGTCCACCTACTTCATCATCAACAGAAGACATAATCCTGCCTTGGATCAATGAGGGCCGGTCAGGGACTTGTGGACATGTTGGTATGTGACATGTCACAACCTATGGAGGCCTTGCATTACTTTCCCCTTCTCATGCTATTGTGCATTTTGTTTGTGACTGCATTGTTAAATGGTGTGCATTGTCACTTCGTTAACAAATAAGATGTGGCCTTGTGACATATGTTGCAGTGTGACTGTCAGAGACATCAACTGACAGTGAACAGCAGTGAGCATCATGTTAGTGTGCATTCCTAGATGTGTGCTGTGCACAACAAATAACTTGTAACATCTACACAGCTGACACCAATGTACAACTGTTATTGTACTTCAAAGCCCAACATGGTGAATGTCAGGAGCTGGTTGCCCTTGCAAAAGGACATATTGGACTTAGCATCTGTGGTGTTCCATGAAATAAACTCCATATGTGACTGAGACAACATGTTTTGATGTATAGCTATCTAACCTACAGGCACGTAGGTGTGCATACAGTAATTTTTATGTGTGTTTACAGGGAGGCACAGGTCCAGGTATTTGGCTGTGTCAACGCAACATGGAGCATGACTATCAACTATGCATGTTTCCATGCATCATCTGATAATTGCATAAATGTGGCATATGCAGAAAGTACATGGACTAGTTAAACATGGTAGATTCATTTTCCAGTTTGGAGTTTTGATTGCATATGATGTTTGAGAGTATGGCACTATACTGAACCTATGTCTCTGTATCTTGCAGCATCTACCGAGGGCAGCGAAGGACGGGGGCCCGACAGCGTTGGGGAAGCTACTGGCACAACTGGGACACAGGAGTTCAGTGACACTGAGGGGACCAGCGCCTCAGAAGGGGGACAGGAGTGCCCTGGAGGATTCACAGCCAGAAACACCAACCTCCACATCCTCCCAGTCCAGTGGTGACTCCTCGATGTTGGGGGGCAGGGGTAAGTTCCAGATCTGCCTCTTCTTCCGCCACACCTCGTCCAGTGCCCACCCTCCCGGATGCTCCCCCAAGTGCTGTCCATGCCCGCAGCCCTAAGAAGGGTAGAGTCTCCTTCCCTTCACCCCAGGCACCGCTGCCCAAGCCCCTGTCTCCCCTGCTGCCCTCAATTTGGAGGCCGTAGAAATTTTGCGCCAGCTGTGTGTGGGTCAGACTGCTCTTCTGAATGCCCTCCAGGATCATGGCAACAAGTTGTCCCAGGTTGTTGCGTTCATGGAGGGCATTCATTCGGATGTGGGTGGCCTACACAGAACTGTCCAGTCTTTGTCCTCCACAGTAAGGCAGCCATTCAGCAGTCCCAAGCTCCCAGTCCAGCTCCTGTCCCTTCAGCGACCACCCTGCCAGTGGCCCCACCTGATGAGAGTACACACACGCCAGAGCCCTCAGGCACCCAGTCATCCACACGCAGCACACAGCAGCAGCAGTCTAAGCGTACCAGACACCATACAACATCACCACAACACAAAACGAGCACACATGACCGCAAAACAAAAAGCCCATCACAGGACACTCAGGGATATAGGGCAAAGAAGCATGCATCCACATTACATTCCTCCAAATCATCACCATCCAAGGGCACTCCCATGCCCACACCTGATCCCAAAGACACACAAACACTTGCCATGTCTGCTGTGAACCTGGTGCCTGCCACAACTAAGTCCAAAGACATTCCAAAGGCAGATTCACCCAAAACGTCAACTCCCACCCACACCCCTGTGAAGCAGGGACAAGAGAGCAAAGTGGGGGGTTTACCTCAGAAACAGGGGATGCAGGGGAAAAGGCAAGGCCACACCCAGTGTACCACCAGGTCCAGCAAATCCCCACGGGGAGAGCCACCTGCACCTGCTACACCTTTGGGGAAGAGTGAGGCTGTTGTGCCCACCTCACTTCCCACTCCGGCCAAGACACTTGTGGGATATCGGATCGCCAAACAGTTGAGACCCAGCCCTCAACATTCACCCTCAGCCACTGAGCCTCCACACAGCCTGCCACCACCTCCACGTGCCACCACTCCACCCAGTCCAAGCAGCCCTCAGGCTCCCACATCCACGGATCCCTCTACCTCAGCCAGTTCTCTCCCTCCCAGGTCCAGTCCTCCAACTGGCCCCGACAATCAGCCCCCTCCCAGTTCAACTTCAAGCCAAAGTTGAAGCGAAGTCCCCCTCCCCACACCATTTCTCCCACAGCGGTGCCTGGACTGCCCATTCAAAGCCCCTGACCTGTGGTGATTCCCATGGCAGTGGACTGTGTTACCCATTTCATGTGCAAGTTCTCATGCACACATGTGCGGACTAGAAATTTGGACTGGCCAATGGCCTTGATGTTTTGCACTTTTGATGCCTTTCCAAAGATTATGTAATAAATACTGTTACTCAGGTTGTATGCTTTGTCGCTGCCCTTGCTAATGAAAAAGTTTAATGTATGTGTGTATATGTTCATGTGACACATGCTCTGTATGCCACATTCACATTGGCAATTACTTGATTTTATTTTGCAGAGGTTGTCAGAGGTTACAGGCACTTTTGTGCTTCTTGACTCAGAGGCTTGAGGGTGCAATGATGGTTGTCTGTGATGATGTCCTCTTATCCTAATCATTCTATTGTCAGGTCTCCAATTTTGTACACATGTCATATTCGGATGCTGTACCACAACAGAAGTGAATTCTATCCACAGGATAACTTGCGTGGGGGACAGGGTCCGTCATACCTGTGGGATCTCTCTTGATGTGTGAACAGCAGTGTGGATGTGTAGTCATCTTGTGTAGGCCTGGCTTCATAGTCACATGGGTACATTAGAATGTGTGCACTTGAGTAGTCATACAGTGTGTCATTGTCTGAAGTGTTAAGGTGTATGTGCCCCTGAACATGACACCTACACACATGTATGATCCAGGTAATGAGTGCCTGTTTTTTTACATTATCAGCCATCTGCTTTAGATTGTGGGCACATGTAGGAGTTGTTTGTTGAGCACTGTGCAGTGTGTCAGTGTGACCTTGCAATCCTGGGGTACACCTACTTGTTGTCGGTGTCAGTTGTGAGTATGCAGAGTGTGTCACTGCAATGTCTGTGTTGTGTTTTGTTGATCTGCCATGGCTCTTGTTTACGTTTGTGCTCACTGTGCTGACCTGCTCAGGCAAACTGACATTATATGTGACTTTTCGCATACATTGCTGTCACTTGACACATTTTTGGCACAAGTATGAGGTATGAAGAGTCATACCATCCCCTATAGGGGCTTTTGATGCCTACACATTGTGAGTTACTCCTCTATGTGTTTTTGCACTGTACACTCCTCACCTGTCCAATAGTAATGTACACACCACTTCAGTCTAATATCTTCCACCCCATGCCTTGCCAGTATGTGACCCTCCCCACTACTTCATGGTGTGACACTGTACGGTGGGAGGATGATCTGTGTCCAGGACCAATGTGCCACTCAGGACAGTTTCACAACTTGTTATGTGGTGTTTTCTTATACTTGATTGAGCAACATGGTTGCTCATGTACAGTGCATATGTTTTACCAGCACAGTCCTCTAGTCATTTAAGCAAAAACAGAACAGGTAGTAGGGGAAATCTGCGCAGGGAAGTGATTAAGGTAGCTCCAATAGATATCTTAATAAATGCTGATGCTCAAGGGTCACCATACAACGACCACCCCACGTTGTAAACTGTAGGCAAAAGCCCACATAGAATACAAAGTAAACAATTGGCAGCCCGAGCAAATAGCACACAAATAGAAGCAACAAATAAAGTCCAAATATCAGTCCTGGGTATATTCTTCTTGTTTTTATTCCAAGTTTGCAAGGTATCTTTCCATGATATCCATCTTCTTAACCAAGTGGGTTCAAGTCACAGACCATGCCAACACGTGTTTCGTCCATCCGGCTGTAAGCCATGGACTTCATCAGGGCAAGATAGCAAAAATTCAAGAGCATCACGTTTTTGAAAATTACGTCGGACAGCTTCCTTTAAGTTCCTAAAATCCTAAAACGTATCCACTCATCTGTTAGATGCACGTTTCTCCAATGTCAGTATTATAAGTTAAAAGTGGTCACAATCAGCCACATATCCTGTATCTGGCATCATGCCTATGAAGCAGAAAATCCTCGTGTCGCGTAACGGCATGCTGAGCACCTTGCAAACTTGGAATAAAAACAAGAAGAATATACCCAGGACTGATGTTTGGACTTTATTTGTTGCTTCTATTTGTGTGCTATTTGCTCGGGCTGCCAATTGTTTACTTTGCAGTCCTCTAGTCATGTTTGATGCATCTGTGGTTTCCTGAGTTGTGCAGCAGTAGGTGATAGCTGATAGCTAAAGTGTATGTCTGTTTGCTGAAGTACTGCTACCCTTCCTGAGTCTAATGCGATCTGTGGCCTGTGATGATTTGTGGTGTGGAAGTTCATGGTGGTGCATTCAGACATGTGTGATACTGGTTTTGTTGGTGTTCACACACTGCTTACTGTGCATGCACTGCTGTCAGTGTATGTTGCCTTGTCCTTGCCTGGTGTGAGTCCCCCTGATGTCCAGCTGAGTATGCTATGTAATAATTTTGTATGTGCATATGTTGTGTTTTTGTTGATGATAGATGCAGTCTTTGGCCTGTGTTGACTCTTTCTACTGCAGGTCCATGTGTGTGTAATGTTATATTTGCATGACATTGTGTGTGAGGAGCTTGTGCATTGTAATACATTCAGATGTGTGTTGAATGTGTAGCGTGCATTTCTTGTGTGAATGTCACATGCAGCAATGTGGAGTCTTGTTAATGAGCTTGTTTTGAGTGCACAATAGAGCTATGTCCTCCTATATTTGACCTGTCACTTGTCAGGAGTGTGCATGTGCATGCTTGTGCTACACATGAACAGCATGCTCACTTGGTAAAGGGTGTAGTGTGTATATCTGTGTTAGCAGATTTGTTGTATTGATCACAGTTAGTGTTCATGATTGGCATTTGATAATGCATTTTCTGATTGGGTTGCGGGATGGTGTCTGTGCAGTTGGCCAGAGTGAAAATGTTGTGTACTCCTGTGCTGTCTAGGGTCACATTGCCTATCCACTGTTTGCCTGCACATGGCTGAGCTTGTTGGACTTCTTTGGATGTTGTTTGTGAGACATGTGTTTGGCAATTGGATTTGGATCAGCATTGGTTCAGACATCCCTGAGTAAGATTCTGACATTTGTAGATACACACCAAGGTGTGTGATTGGTTATCAGGAAACTCACAGGACCTTATTTGCACCTTTATCTGTGTTTCCCACAGGTGTTGAGTAGTGAAGGTGTGAGATGGGTAGATGAGGGGTATGTGTGAAGGTCATACTTGGGTTTGACAGTCAGGGAGTGTGACAATGAGCCATGAGTGTTGTGCTGGTGGCATACACATGTCAAGGTAGTTGACACAGATGTGGGGCTGGTCACTGTATGGCTTATGACAGTTCCTATCATTCCTGGGCCAATGCATATCTTGCATTGCTGTATGACAGGGATATTGCACAGATGTTACTTTATTTCAATTTCAATCACTGTGCCTCCCATGTCTGATTTGATGGCCTATGTGTAGTGTGATATGTTGCTCCTCTTGCATGTCATGTACAAATGCCATGTGGGTTTCTCCATGTTTTTCCTGCACTGGGCACTCCACTTTAGGCTAGTCTATTTATTGTCATACATTGCTGCTGACTTATGAAATGTCTATGAGGCTAAATTTCAGTGTGTGAGCTGTCTGAGGGCCTTGACATGCAGTGTGCACAGTTCCATGGTTGTTAATCTGCACAGTGACTCTTCATTTCTTCAATTACTCACTTTGATTCACATGAGTGGAAGGCAGGTGTGAGGCGGATGGTTGTCCTGAGTGTCAGGTCAGAGTTTCCTGCTGTCAAGATGGACTCTTCCTGACACTCTGGCATGCATTCACTACTTAGTAGTTGGTGCCCCCTTTGTTGAGGTGGAGTGATGGTGTGTGGGTGTTCTGTGAGTTGGGAGTGTAGTCAGTGTTGTTGATGTACTGGACATACTCACATGGTATCATTTATTTCAGCAGTGCACTTGTGAGTGAAATGCACAGTGGTGCTTACTTTGAGTTTTCTGTTTGAGTCAGAAATGTTGTTCTGTGTTGCATGGTATGGGCTGTCATTGTGTGATGTGGTCTGCCATTGTATGTGATGGGCCTCGCAATGTCTGCTTGGGGGCTGTGGTGATGTGTGATTGTGTGGCAGTGGTGTGTAATATGCTGTGTCATCTACCTGGGATCACTGACTCATTCCAACACCTTGTTGGCCTACAGTGAAGTACACATACACACCCTACTTGGTCTGCCCTCCTCTGTTCCACATTGAATGTGGACTGACCCTTATTTGTGTGCAATGATGACTATAGTCATTTTGGAGGGACTCTTGCCTTACCCCACACTCATGTTCCTATTCAATTGCTGGTGATCTTAATGTGATGTCACTGTAGACAGGGTCCCTGCACATGACTTCTTGCTGCATATGTGTTGTGCAGAGTGGTGCTTCTTTTATGTTACATGTGGTGTGGATGTTGTGATGTTGGTTTTGCTTGTCTGGGACACTCTCCTGGACTCCTACTACATTGTGGGCAGGTTTTCCCGCGGTTTCACCGCTGCGGTGATATGACCGCCACGACTGGGCTAGTTGCAGTGATTTCTATGGTGATGGGTGACCCTGATGCAGAGGTGTCAATCTGTGACGTGCAGGACATGTGTACGTACACTGGGGGATATGTTCCTGTCTCCACCAGGGTGTCTGATGTAGACAGGACACGTATTTCAGCACAACAGTTGTGGTTGTATGCAGGGATGTGTTGTTGACTTACCTGCGGTGTTGACCGCGACGGCGTCTTATCTGCTGGTAGTGGATGAGGTACAGCAGCGGAAGGGCTTGTAGAGCTGTATCCATGGCGGCCAGGAACATGTGGAGGTGCCTCGGATTCGAGTTTCTATCTCCGAAGTTGTGCTTCCGCCGTCTCTGAGTGGCTGGTTTCTCCGCTGCGTTCTGATGGGCTGTTTGAGTCATCGTGATTTGTTCGGCGGTCGTAACATCATTCCGCCCGGCGGTCTTTCTCTATTGGCTCCCTCCGCCACCGTTGCGGAACGAAAATTCTGACAGATCCGGAAACACCGCGATGGACGGGAAATGCGCTATCTTTGCCCATTGTAATATGGCAGACGCAGGAGTAAGTAAATGGACGTTTTCCGCCACTGCCAGCACCGCGGAGGTGCCTAGAACCGCCATCGTAATCGACCCCTTAGTGTAGATTTTTGGAGGTGTCTCCAAATACATTGATTGAAATGATAATAGCAACCTTGAATTGCTGTGTGAGGGTAGGTTTTTAGTATGGCTTGTATCATTGACTGTTCAAAGTCAATGATTATTTTTTGGGGAAAGTAATTATTGGTTTCTTGTTTGATTTTAGTTAAAAGTTCAATATAGGTGGAGTTTTGCTTGTTTGGTAATAAAGCATACAGAAAGGGGATATTTGTATTTTGATAAAGTGCATGTATTGTATATAACTGATAAAATGGTTTGGGACATATTTTAAAAGTCCCGTCCATCATCCAAGTCTCACAGTTTTGTTGTTTTAGTTAATTAGTGGCAGTTCCAAATATTATTATTCTTTTGTCTGTTGATTTGTTATCATAAAGAAGAAATGGTTCTTCATTATGGGTAACTGTGAGTTCTGGTGGTATTTCTACTTCATCAAACGTTTTGGGGACAGGTGTGGTGGTAGCTGTAGCTTTTTAGTTCTAGCTATTGTTCTTCTTAGTGACGATATTGAGGGCATTTGGCCAGTTGCATGCTGTGGGATTATGGGGAGCATGTCTTTAAGTATTTCTGTTGTAGACTTTTCTGATCTAGTGCTAGCTTCTTTTATATCATCTAAAGCATTTCTAACTTCAATTTCAGCAACGTTAGGGGGTGGTTATGCTCCCTAACATATAGTACAGTTGTTTCATTTGTTGCAGCCCTCCCATAACATTTGTTAGAATAATATTTACTACATTTCCAGTTCACTTTGTCTCCTGTTTGCTTTTCTTGGGCGTACACATACCCCATATAACATAATAAAAATTTTCATTTTTGTGAAGTTATGTCTGTGATTTTTCAAATGCTAAGAAAAATGTATATAAAAATTAATAAAAATATTTCTGTACTGTTTTATTGTCTGAAATATATACATTGTCAATTTTATACTTACAACGTTGAATTTGATGTTGTTTTCAATGCTGATGGATTTTCTTTACTGTTTGCCTTTAGTTTTGTTGCTCAGATTCCTGTTGAAAAAAAAGTAATTTTAATAATTTTGTTTAACTGTGTTTTAAGTGGGGGGGCCAGTTGGGATTAAGTTGGACTTCTGTGTGGCATTTTTGGAAATTGTTTTAATTTATTTCAGTTTAATACTTACTTTAGTTGCAAGTAGATTTTTCACAGTGTTCTGTAGGTGCTGGAGTGTCTTCAGATTTATCTGTAGAGGAGATATAAATTAAATAAATATACATTAATTATTTTGTTCCTATAAATAGTGCTTTAAGAAGATTTGCAGTAGCATTAGTTTATAAATCGTATTTTACTTACTTTGTGGAGCTGGAAACAGAGTTTTCTTAAATGTAGTGCAATATTCAGGCAGCAATCTGGCAGAGTTTCTCCTTGTATTTTCTTTTTTGTTTGAAGTGTAAAATAATGTTTAATTTTCATGTGTTTATATAGTGTTTAATTAATTGTTGTTTTAATTTCATTGGTTAATTCTAATTGTATGTATATTTTATTGGTTGCTATTTATTGTTTTAATTGATTTGGTAGTTGTTTTCCATATATAGAAAACGCTAATTAAGTTTCAGTTATAGTTTTTTTCTATTTTAAAGTTGTTTAGTATATTATATGTGATTTATATCGTTTTAGATGTTAAATAATTGGTTTTTTCATTTAGGTATAATACTATGGATAGTAAATAATTGTGTGTATTTATTAATTTTTATGATAATATTTTTAAATGTCTTCAAAAATGTGTTGATCGATTTATTTTGTATGTTGTGTGTGTTAAATAATAATTTTATATCTTTTGTGGTACGTTTTGTATGGTTATAAACATTTGTAACATGTCGATATATTTTTTTAGCGATATTATTGGTGTCTATATTTTTGTTATCGATATTTTTATATTTTGTATGTTTTTTTACATGTTCGATATTATTTTTAACAATATTTTTTGGTTCGATAATAGTGATATCGATGTAAATGTATGACGATATTTTCTTGTCGATATTTGTGTCCTTTTTTAAATAAGTATAGTATGTCGATTTTAGTGTAATCAATATTTTGGTCCCGATATTATGGTAGGTCGATATTGTGTCTGGCGATATTGTATCAGTGATCCGTGTCAGTGTCAGGGTGTTTCAGTGTATGTATTAGGAAGTCCTAGATTGTCTCAGGGTGTGTAGATGTAAGTGTGTGAATGGGTTACTGAATTCATTAGTGAATCCATGGGTGTATCAGGGCATGTATCAGTTTGTCCTAGGATGTGAGAGAGTGGGTGAGTATATTAGTTAATGTATTAATGTGCTCATGAATGTGTCATTGTATGTATTTGGGAGTCCTAGGTTGTGTCAAGGTATGTAGAAGTATGTTTGTGTGTTACTGAATGCATTAGTGAATTCATGGGAGTGTCAGTGCATGTATTAGTTTGTCCTAGGATGTGTCAGAATGTGTACAACTAACTGCTTGAATGTGTTAGCGAATGGATTGGTGTGCCCATGGGTGTGTCAGTGTATGTCTAGTTAGTCCCAGAGTATGTCAGTGTGTATATGACGGTCATTTTGTCAGAGAATGCATCAGTGTGTCCATCGGTGTGTTAGCGTATATATTAGTGAGACCCAGGGTGCGTCAGTGGGTGTATGACTGAGTGAATGAGTATGTCAGTTAATGCACCAATGTGTTCATGGGTGTGTCAGTGTATGTATTAGGGAGTCCTAGGTTGTCTCAGGGTGTGTAGAAGTAAGTGTGCAAGTGGGTTACTGAATGCATTACTGAGCATGTATCGATTTGTCCTAGGGTGTGTGAGAGTGTGCACGAGTGAGTGTGTGAGTATGTTAGTTGATATATTATTGTGTTCAAGGATGTGTTAGTGTATGTATTAGGGAGTCCTAGGTTGTGTCAAGGTATGTAGAAGTTAAGTGTGTGAGTGTGTGTGTTACTGAATGCATTAGTGAATTCATGGTTGTGCCAGTGCATGTATCAGTTTGTCCTAGGGTGTGTCACAGTGTGTATGACTAACTGTTTGAATGTTAATGTCATTAAATTGTTAGTGAATGGATTGGTGTGCCCATGGGTATGTCTGTGTATGTACAGTTAGTCCTAGAGTGAGTCAGTGTATATATGAGTGAGTCAGTGATTCTGTAAGAGAATACATCGGTGAGTCCATTGGTGTGTTAGTGTATGTATTAGTGAGACGTAGTGTGTTAGTGTGTGTATGACTGAGTGAGTGAGTATGTCAGTTAATGCCTCTGTGTGTTCATGGGTCTGTCAGTGTATGTATCAGGGAGTCCTAGATTGTCTCAGGGTGTGTAGAGGTAACTATGTGAGTGTGTTACTGAATGAATTAGTAATTTCATGAGTGTGTCAGTGTATTTATCAGTGAGTCCTAAAGTGTGTCAGGGTGTGTATGACTAACTGTTTGAGTGTGTTAGTGAATTAATTAGTAAGCCCATCTTTCCGAATTTATTTGAGTAGTAGTGGCAAAGGAGCAATCTTCACAATCATAATTAAAATGTGTAACTCAGTCCAAATAATTCATCGATATTAACTTCTACTTCTTCCAAACATCCAAACATCCAAGCATCACCATAATAAATTCCTGAGTGTCTTGTTGACTGTTGGGAGAAAATACCACAGATCCACTATGCATGTCTATTACATCTCGAATGCCTGAAGCAGAATGCACTATAGTCCTATCACTTCCAGCAAAGTACACAGATGAGAGCAGATTCTGTTGTCTCCTTTATGTTGAATTTCATTTACAAAAATGCTGTAAATTGAAGAGTACGTTGAGAATCACATTTGCATAGCAGTTGCCACCATTACTGTTTTCCAGCTGTAAACCTACAATATCACCATTAATTTTCAATTTTTTCATCTTAACACCTTCTAGATCCTTCTTTTGAGGAACATCCATTGACTGCTTACTAAGATTCCGCTTAGGACAGATTGTTTGTTTCTCATAAATAGGATACTGTCCTAAGAGAGGAGCATATACACTTCTTAACTAATTGTATTCTTTAACACAACTACTATCAGCACTAACTTGCTTTTCATCAAAATCAACCAAATACAAACCGGAGAATGTCCTAACTCGCAACAATGCTACATATGACATCCCTTCTTTACATACAGTACTTCCGATGTTAATAAAAGCTGCATCTACACTTAAAGCTTGTGATTTTTGGATAGTTACAGCATACACTAGAGAGAGTGGGAATTGCTGGCATCTTACAAATAAGTCTTTCACTAGCAAAAAACGTACAACACATTGGCCAATCTGTTTGATGCCATCAATCTGATCAAATTTTAAGCCCAAGTACTCGTCCTCATTCCTATTTGGAAAATTAATGAAATCAATAACTTTACCCATGGCACCATTTACTAATCTTTCCTCAACATTTAAATTATGCCGCAAAATGATTCTACAGTTTTTACACATACGTAAACAGTTTTCTAATCCAACATTCTTAGATATAGATTTCTCTAATGAATCATTCAGTTTTCCTTGAAGTTTTTTATTTAGCACTATTCTTACTCCCTGGTATTCTATTTTGGCAATAACTGTAAGTTCCAAAATTTCTTTCTTCTCCAGTTTGAGCAATTCTTCATTAAAATTGGCGCACTCTTGAAGTGCATGCATTAAACAAACTATTGATTTTCCTTCTTCAATCAAATTGAACATCAAGGGCCTTATTACGATGTCAGTCGGAGTTGCCTCCAACTGACACCGTTTTTGTGTGTGAACCCCCCAACCATAGGTCGGCAGTTCCGCACACCTTATTACGATGCAAAACTCAAAATTTTCTATGGGAGCTTGTGCGGCCGGCGGAAATTGCCTGCAGCACAAGCTCCCATTGAGAAATGGGAGTTTATGAAAATCCCTGCACCTTGTGGCAGGCACCTCATGGTGCCTGCCACACGGTGCAGGGATTTTCAGGGGGGCACCATAAGTGCCTCCCAGGGACACAACCGGCTGGGTAGAAGGGGGCCCTGCTAGGGGCCCCCAAAGTCGCTTTCTGACAGCCTTTCCATATCGGAAAGGCTGACATGGAAAGGCTGTTGGAAACTGACATCATAATCCCGAACAGCATCCTAATATGAAACGGCGTCCTAAAATGATTATGAGCCCATTCTGACTGGCCGACGGGCTGCTCGAGCCCGTTGCAACCGAGTCGGTTTCTCCGGCCAGTTTACACTCTGACTACCGGCATTATTATGCGGTGGTCGAAGGGTAAACCTATCATGTTTGTCAGAAAGCCTTGAACCAGCGGTCAGAGGCTTTTCCACCGACACCATAATAAGGCCCTAGGTGCGCTGCTGTTTTCTTAGACTTAAACAGTTTTTTGATAAGTCGAGTTTCTAAGGTACTCTTACCTTCCTTTGCCAGAAGTCCAACTCTAATATCCTTCAGAATATTTCCATATGTCTCATCAGATCCTTGATACATATTCTTCAGTAGTTCCTTGTATTGAAAATTCAGCCAAATGTTTAAATTTCCAATACTTCTTAATCAATTACGAGTATGTTCATGCAGAAGAGTCTTAAAAACAGGCTCTCCTTTTACAGGGGTTAGTTGCAGTAAGTCACCAAGACTCCTGAGGCTTGAGCCGGAAGAGGACCATAGCATTTTTTGCACATGTAAATTGTTCCGATTTTAAAGCTTTTTAAAACCTGCATTTGACTGTTTTAATTTTTCACTAATCTAATTGAACTCACCGCTGCTATACTGTTTATGAATTTGAGGCTGCTGCTTGGGGGGCAAAGACCTCGGTGCTCTCCGTGATTGTTTCAGAGAGGGACCACCATTTTGGGGTAGTGTAGGTCAGCGGGCTAGTCTTCTACCCCTGACACTACATATGGACGGGCTAACGCGACCGCGCAGCACCATAGACTCCTGAGGCTTGAGCCGGGAGAGGACCATAGCGTTTTTTGCACATGTAAATTGTTCCGATTTTAAAGCTTTTTAAAACCTGCATTTGACTGTTTTAATTTTTCACTAATCTAATTGAACTCACCGCTGCTATACTGTTTATGAATTTGAGGCTGCTACTTGGGGGGCAAAGACTTCGGTGCTCTCCGTGATTGTTTCAGAGCGGGACCACCATTTTGGGGGTAGTGTAGGTCAGCGGGCTAGTCTTCTACCCCTGACACTACATATGGACGGGCTAACGCGACCGCGCAGCGGACACGCGCAGCCGGCGCGCCAAAGGCAAGCCCGTCTGTGCCCGTCCGCGCCCGACCGAGCCCAGAGCCAGGAATGCTGGCTCAACAGAGGTAACTACCTTAAACCCTAGGCATCTGTCATACTCTGCCGACTGCCTGCATTTGATTAGAACCCAGGAACTTGCAAAGCACTCACCTCACGTAATCTGTCCCAAACATTTTCCACGCTTTTTAGAAGGCCCGGTAGCCTGTGGAAACTGCCATTTTCAATGTGACTCGGAACTGATTACATTATCAGATCCAGGAAGTAGCCAAGATTTAAAAACATACAGTCTAACTAGTCTACTTTGTAACGTTAGATCTTTAGCGAAGCACCCAATTGAAATATGGGATATGATCACTTCACACTCCCCAGATATCTGTTTTTTAACAGAATCATGGCTAAACTCTGCAAATCACCCATCGATCAATTTAGCCATCCCGGAGAGTTATAAATGTATTTATCTTAACAGGGAAGGAAAAACTGGCGGTGGCATTGACATTGCCTTTAAAAATTCCCTCAATGTGAATTGGATCTCTACCATAAGCAACAGCTGTATGGAATTAGGGATCTTTAAGATAAACATATCTGCGACAGACAGCTGGAATGGAGCACTGATATATCGCCCTCCAGGACCCAGGGTCAACTTCTGTGATCAATTGATAGAACAAATAGTTATACATGTCCTAGCATCAAATCAATTTCTTTTGCTTGGCGACTTTAACTTCCATGGGGAAGAATATACCAACCCCGAAGTTAATAGACTTCTACTTAGTTTAGAATTACTAGGACTCACACAAAGAGTTAAAGGCCCAACACATTTGGCTGGTCAGTCGCTGGATTTAATCTTCTCCAACACAGACCACTTGATCTGTAAACCCCCAATCCCCCTAACATGGACAGATCACTTTATGATTATGTTCACTATTAAACCCCCGCGTCTTGTGCACCCCGTAGTGAATAAAGGGCGGCGACAAGAAGCGCAAAGACCATGGCATAAACTAACTCTTGAATCCTTCAGTGAGGTTTTCCATCCCAAACCTCCAAATAGCGATCTTGAAGTATCTAAGCTGCTGGAAGGTTTCAATTCCGCCTTCACGACGGCACTGGATGCAACAATTCCTTTGAAAAATCATGGTCCCTCACAGCGACGACCATCAGCCCCTTGGTACACGCCCGACTTAAAAGTAGAAAAATCCAAATGTAAAACCTTAGAGAGACTCTGGCGGAGAAGGAAAGACCCCCAAGATAGGGACCTTTATAAACAGGCCTTGTCCCAATACCATCAGAATATAAAAATTGCTAGACAAACTTTTATCATAAATCAAATAGAAGAAGCCAGTAACTCCTCAAAGGCCCTTTTCAATTTGGTACGGGACTTCGTCTCCCCGCAAGTATGTACCCAATCCCCAGTAGAATCCCAGGAGTTTTGTGACTCACTAGCTGCCTACATTCAGGAAAAGATATCTAATATCTACGCCAATTTCCCGGTTGCTGCTCTGCAGAACTCAGAGGCCAGCATCAGATCAGAAGAGCAAGGAAAAGTAACCTCTAGTACTCTGGATTGTTTTCAGACGGCCACGCTGGAGGAAGTCCACAATTCTTTCGTTACAGCTAAATCCGGCTCACCCCATGATCCCTGCTCCCCTAAGATGATGGCCCTTCTAGCCATTTGCTGTGCCCCCACGATTCAAAATATTTTCAATTGCTCCATACAAACAGGAACTATCCCCACGGCGTGGAAGGAAGCATATGTACGGCCTATATTGAAAAAAGCCACATCTGACCCGCAAGTACTTAGCAATTACCGTCCAATATCTCTGCTACCTCTGTTGGGTAAGCAATTGGAAAGCCTAATAAATAGGCAGCTGGGGTCACATCTTGAAACCAATAAAATTCTGGATCCTTCGCAATCGGGTTTCCGACCGGGTTTCAGCACAGAGACTGCACTCCTGGCCGTGACTGATTCTCTTAGACAGGTGATGGATGCTGGAGGTTCGATCATACTGATACTACTGGATCTGTCCGCGGCCTTCGATACCATCTCACACCCAAAGCTTATGAAAAGATTGCAGGCCTGTGGTATCCAGGGAACAGCATTAAAATGGCTGCAGTATTTTCTATCAGATAGACAACAGACGATCATATTAGGGCCTTATTCCTCAGACAAAATGCAGTTGGATAAGGGCGTACCCCAGGGATCGTGTCTAAGCCCAACTCTATTCAATATTTATATGACTCCGTTAGCAAAGATTGTAGAGCAGTTTGGCTTTGAGATAATTTCATACGCTGACGATACCCAGCTTATATTTACCGTTGGCCCGAATTTAGAATCAGAAAAAATGCGCTTCTCGGCCGGAATGCTTGCAATCTCCAACTGGATGACCGAGAATTGCCTCCAGTTGAACCCAGAAAAAACGGAGATCATGTTAATGGGGAAAGCCCCAAGCCTTTGGTCGGATGAGTGGTGGCCGCACCGATTGGGAGCAGTTCCCGTGCCCAAACAAAATGTAAGAAATTTAGGGATAAAACTTAACCATACTTTAACTATGAAAGACCATATCGCTGCGACTACCAGCTCCTGTTATTATAACTTATGCCTTCTACGCAGAATCTTTCCCTTTCTCCCTACCAACTCCGCAGAACCCTGGTCCAGGCGATGGTGATCAGTAGACTGGACTACGGGAATGCTCTGCTGGCCGAAGTGGGTGAGACTCTGCTTGCAAAGTTACAGGTGGTTCAGAACACTGCAGCAAGACTAGTTCTGAATTGTCCTGCAGGTACCCATTCCACGCCTTTGCTGAGGGAATTGCACTGGCTACCTGTGAAGAAGCGGTCCTATTTTAAAATTTGCTGCCTCTCTTACAATGCCTTGAGAGGCAAAGGCCCACTCTATTTTCAAAGAAAACTTACCACTTACGTGCCTTCTCGAAATCTTAGATCAAGCACCCAATCCCTTTTGTGTGTGCCCCGAATACGTCAAACTCGCACTGGAGGCAAGGCCTTTTCTTATCTTGCCCCAAGGTACTGGAACAAGTTACCCATAGCACTCCGTGAGATTCCTATCTACAGTAATTTCAGAAAACAACTAAAAGCGTATCTGTATTAAATTCCTCTGGTTGTCCTCCCTATCAGGTTCCTCAAAAGCGCTGAGATGCCCCCGGGTGACACGTGCGCTATAGAAATAACATTAACATAACCAAACACAATGAAATGCTTTCCTCTGAAGAGAACATCATTCTCTGTTCTTAAAATCTGTTGCATTCTTAAGTGAACAAAGGCAAGCATTAAATTTGAAACCATTCTTACCTCATTGATGATTAAAAGTTTCATTTTTGTCAAAAAACTTGCTACTTCATGACATGCTTCACCAGATAAAGTCTGGTATTCATGGTATTATCATGATCTACAGGTAGCATTAATAGTCGATGTAGAGTAATTCCTTTAATATTGTGTGCAGCTAATCTGGTTGCTGCTGTTGTGTTGTCCTCTGTAGGTAAGCGGTGAGAATTTTAATAAATAATTGTTCACGAGCCAGCTTGACCTCTCATCTATAGTAGAATTGTTTAAAAAGATTAACAATTTTATTCTTTCATCTCGTGGAGAAATCCATATTCTATTTTCTATTTTACTTCCATATAAATGTCCTACTGTCCATTATTGAGTTGCACAACTAACTGCTCCAAATGTATAGTTTTTTGTCTAGCTAGTACCATTGCAGTTTCCACCTCATTCATAGCTATTGCAGCTTCATTTTCAATAATAGGTTCTCCAAGAGGATCTTGCCTGAGTAGTGCAGAACTTTGACTGCTTTTTGAAGTGTCCTTAGCTACCTTTGCTGCAATTGTTTCTCCTTGCTGAATCTCATCAGTTAACATTTGCATATAATGTTGGAAGGCTAAACACTGAATACTGTCTTTCACAGCATTAAATGAATCTTCATAGCAGTAATAGCCTCCAAGTAATTTCGATTCAGCACGCCAAGGCTTGAACAGTTGAAGAAGTGCCAGATAGAAAAATTCTCCTTTCTCTGAAGTTTGGCAACTACGTTTTCTGTGATTTATTACATTTCCTTTTGCATGTCTCACTTAACAACCATCACATCCAAGTACTGCAAATTTTCCTTCTTCTATGTTTTCCGAAATATTGCCTTTGTACCAGTAGTGTTGAAGAACTTCATATGAGCACATATTTTCCAGATGTACACTAATTCTTGAGTAGTATGTATCCAACATGTTGGATTTTACAATGTCAGTACTTTCCGGATAGAATTCTTTAACACTCTATTTTGTGTGCTTGCTAGGCATAGACTTACCCAAACAATTCCCTAGACTTCGAGAATAAAGTGGCTGGGCTCATCCTGTCACAACATTCATAAGAATGCATCTCCCTATGGGATAGCATTTTTAAACTAAAGCTGTACAACTTCTTTGTTTCACTCTTTCTGCAGAAATCTCCTCCCACATCTCTTTCCTTTCAGTCTTCACCGATTTTGGAATGTAGGAAGTCCCATAACAAGGAACAGCAATGGAGTTGTCTGCAACAAACTGAATGTCCATATTTGCATTCCACATTTTGAGAATTACAGCATTATAATCATTAATGAACATGGAAGCCTCTGTTATTCTTAGGTTGTGCGTATTTTTCAGTGATTTCCGTGTTACTGTATGTCTTACTGCAGACAAAAAGCTGTAGACTCTTCCTTGTGAAATAACCGGCCGTGGAAAGCCAAAGCGACATCTTGTGTAAAATCTTCCTTTGCTTCTGCCTTTTCACCAACTGTACTTTCCACATCTATGTGTTTGGAAACACAGTACTTGTTCTCTCAGGCTTTTGGCAGTAGTATCTTTTGGGATGGCACATTTCACATACTGTTCTACAAAAGACAGCACACAGTCATTACTGTCTGTTCCAAATTTTGGAGCATCTTTTATCCATAACAGTATGTTACTTCGCCAAGAGGAGGATTAGTTTTGTTGCAGATAAAAGATAGCATGGCTTGGAACCTGTGGTTAAAATATCAGCAAACATTAGCATGATCTAAAGAGCAAAGTTCTCCTGCTGTCTTTACATTGATGTCCTCAATGTTTGAGTTTGCCTCTCTTAAAAATTCAAGCAGGTCATCCCATGCATATTCAGCACAACTAAGTGTAACAAACCAAGTTGGCGCACCCAGGTTTCTCAACATACATTTGAGTTCTCCATGACGGTGATACCAATACCCGTTGGTGCCATGTTGGCTTGCCTTCAAATTAATTAAGTTGTATTCTAAGGTTTCATCTTTTTCTTGAACGTTATCAACAAATTCCCTTGCAGACAGATTTTGAAGATGAACACCTGGCTTCAGTATATGATTCACAGCATATGAAAGTCCAGACAAGTCGATCTCAAACAGAAGATAGAATATATACGGAATGCGCTGATGAAATCTTGAATCGTCTGAATATAGTCGTGTTGAGCAGTATTCAGCTGCTGGTACCTGTACAGGATGATCATCATAGCGGCCTCCTGCTCCAGTGGGAAACAGTTGGGGAAAACAGCGAGCCTCTAAACATTTTTCCCATACACTCAACGGAGCTCCTTTTGCTTGTTTCATTCGAAACAGCTCAACAGAATCACCCATGACTTCTTTAGAATGTAGGGGATGGATGCTGCAGTGTTCATAAATTTGTTTTCAATCCACTTTTTCAATCTGTCCGCTTGATACTAATGTCTCATCCTCTATACAAGTTACATTTTTAGCAACATAATAATAATAATCCATATTTGTAACGTGCGAACATATCACCCCTTAAGGTTTCAAGGCACTGGGGGCCGTCGGAGAGATTAAGTGAGCTATTGCCCAGAGTCACATGATGCTGAGCTGAGCTGATGCCGATGCTGAGGATCGAACCGTGATCCCCACGCTCCGGAGTCAGTCGATCTGGCACTGCGCCACACCTCTCCTTTGACACATCAACATATGTATAGCAAACAGTATATTTTGCTGGGTATAATGTTGCTTTTTTTAACTTTATTAACACCTACTAACTCTTGCCATATTTTTCTACTCTTCGTTGAAATGCCATTTACTAAAATAATAAGCGGTTCTTCAATGTCTTTATATACCCCTATAGTTTCAATATTCTAAATTTGCAAATAGTGCACCCGCTGTTGAGCGCACCGGACTTGTCGGGATCACTTTGTGGATTAGTTTCAATATTCTGTTTAAAATCTAAAGGTAAATACACAACTCTTCTTTTTAGTCTTTTCCGGAGCTTAGTTGGAGGTAATTTTCCTGTCTTTTGCTCCATGCGAACTATGGCTTGGAAAGGATGTATACACTGTATTAGAATTGATTCATAAACATTTAATACTTTAAGCTCTTCTGGAACAGACACCAATTCTAAGTTATTATATAAGGCTCTAGCTGGCATATTAATATTCTCTTACTTATCAAAGCAGTACTTACATATAATCTACTGTGCGGAGAAATAAAATCTTTAATCAACAAATAAACATGCACCAAATTCTTGCCACTTATCATTGTTCCCATTTTCAGGTTTAGAGTACACAACTACATTGCGAATTTGCATTTTGTAGGGAGTGCATCGGAAACAAATACAAACACAGTTTGGCTTCTCTGAGCAAACTGTGTTAAACTTTGCAATCTGTTGTCAAAGTTTTCAGTACTAATTTCTGTATCCTGTTCTTGTACACCTCCAGTAACCAATTCTACATTTTCCTAGACTCCTCTTCTGGACCAAATAACCAAAACTGAATATCATCACAAACTTTTCCTACCTCTGCTAGTGTACCATATAATAAAACTGTATTCATCTCTCCTAAACATAAGGCAGGAGTTTTTACATAGTGAAGTCTTCTAACCAAAGTTCATATTTTGGAGTGGTGAACAGATAGCATCCTGAAATGATGAAAGGTGCTTCTGCAAACTTTCCATGAAGGACATGTCGCTGAATGTCCCTGTATATTACTATATTTTCTCACTTTGCATAGATCTAATCCTTGCAAAAGTGCAATTTTCTGTTTGAGACTTCTAGATGGAAAATCACGTACAAAATGTTTTAATAAATCGATTGACTCCTGACGAATACTGCAAATAGTACTACAGTTCTATTTGTATACTGCGGCCTGTGTACGTGTACCTTGCACTTGTTCAGCTACCACTTCCTCTACATTCCTCGGAATCATCTCCTCTTTCGCAGAAGGAGTGTCATCTTTTACTTCATAACAATGACCAGTTAAATCAACTGCATGCAGTAGTGTGTTCTTGTGCAAATGGCTTTCTTCATTAAAATAAGGTTCTGTACTAGAGGTATGCTTCCATTTACCTTTAAAAAGTTAACGCAAATTACTTCTATTAATAAGCCTTTTTCCAACAGTTCTTTTCTTCATACACAACACTGTTTTGTCCAGTGTCCTCATTCTATTCAATATTAATATAAATACTTTCCTCTTCAGAGCAAATGCTTTCTCAACACTATCATTATGTTCCTTTAGCTTAAATGCAGCACTTTTCCTTTTATACTTCTTTATCCTTTTCAGCAAATTTTGTATTACTCTAGACTGAAACATTTTGGCTCTTAACCCCTTCGCTGCTAGGCCTTTTCCCCTCCTGTGCTAAGCCTTTTTTTGGCTATTTGGGGTAGTGCGCGCTTAGTCCCCTGTAACTTTTTGACCACATAAGGTATCCATGCCAAATTTGCGTCCTTTTTTCTAACATCATGGATAAAGGTACCCAGGGTTTGTGGGTTCCCCTGGAGGGGACCCAGAAATTAGTCAAAATACAGCTAAATTTTTTTTTTTTGGGGAAAAAGGCAAAAAAGGGCTACAGATGAAAGCGTCTTGATTTTTCCCTGCAAATGGCATCAAAAAGGGGTTGTGGGGATGAAATCACCATCTTCCCAGCTTTCAGGGACAAGCAGACTTTTGTCAGAAAACCAACTTTTTTACACAGTTTTGGCATTTTTCTGGGACATAGCCTATTTTTGCTATTTTTTGTGCTTTCAACCTCCTTCCAGTTAATGGTAGAAATGGGTATGAAACCAATAATGGATCCTGGAAAGCCATACATTTATGAAAAGTAGACAAAATTCTGAATTCAGCAAGGGGTCATTTGTGTAGATCCTTAAAGTTTTCCTTATAGAAACTAACAGTTAAATAAAGGAAAAATTGAAAATTAGTTGAAAAAAACAGCCATTTGTGTCAACGTTTTCACCTGTAACTTCTTCTAATTATGACAGCTATTTGAAGGCAATATACCGTTATATCCGCTGGACCTTTCTGGTTGTGGGGATATATAGGACTTGTAGGTTCACCAAGAACCCGACGAACCCAGAGCCAATAATTGAGCAACATCTTGCAATGATTTTTTTTAAGTACCGGGTATATAGCAATTATTTTGGGAAAATGTATACATGGAAAAATTGTTATGAAAGACACCTATGTATTTCTGAAATGGGAACAAAATGTAGATTTTAGAAACAGTAGATATTTGCACATTTCCGAAATTGGGAGTACCCATACTAGCATGAGAATTATAGGTCATTTTTCAAAACGACTTATTTTTTACACATTGTCTTTCATTTGGAAGGCAGAAATGCATCGAAAGTCAATAGGTAATAACAGTTGCTCTACAATTCTGTGTTACCCTAAGTCTCCCGATAAAAATGGTACCTCACTTGTGTGGGTAGCCCTTGTGCCCACAACAGGAAATGGCTCAAAATGCAACGTGGACGTACCACATTTTCACAATGAAAAATTACCCTTTTTTTGCAAAGTGCCTAGGTGTAGTTTTTGAACCCTACCTCTGCCGGCACCTAGGGAAACCTAGCAAACCTATACATTTTTGAAAACTAGACACCCAGGGGAATCCAGGATGGGGTGACTTGACTGCCTCCCACCAGGTTCTGTTACCCAGAATCCCTTGCAAACATAAAAAATTGTCAAAAAAATCACATTTTCCCCACATTTCTGTGGTGGAAAGGTCTGGAATCTGCGTGGATCCACAAATTTCCACCCACCCCGCGTTCCCCAAAGTCTAACGAGAAAAATGGTACCTCACTTGTGTGGGTCAGCCTAGTGCCTGCGACAGGAAACGGCGCAAAACGCAACGTGGTCACACCTCAATTTCGCAGTGAAAAATGACCCTTTTTTGGCAAAGTGCCTAGCTGTAGTTTTTGAACCCTAGCTCTGCCGGCACCTAGGGAAACCTAGCAAACCTATACATTTTTGAAAACTAGACACCCAGGGAATCCAGGATGGGGTGACTTGACTGCCTCCCACCAGGTTCTGTTACCCAGAATCCCTTGCAAACATAAACAATTGTCAAAAAACCACATTTTCCCCACATTTCTGTGGTGGAAAGTTCTGGAATCTGCGTGGATCCACGAATTTCCACCCACCCCGCGTTCCCCAAAGTCTTACGAGAAAAATGGTACCTCACTTGTGTGGGTCGGCCTAGTGCCTGCGACAGGAAACTGCGCAAAACGCAACGTGGTCACACCTCAATTTCGCAGTGAAAAATGACCCTTTTTGGCAAAGTGCCTAGCTGTAGTTTTTGAACCCTAGCTCTGCCGGCACCTAGGGAAACCTAGCAAACCTATACATTTTTGAAAACTAGACACCCAGGGGAATCCAGGATGGGGTGACTTGACTGCCTCCCACCAGGTTCTGTTACCCAGAATCCCTTGCAAACATAAAAATTGTCCAAAAAACACATTTTCCCCACATTTCTGTGGTGGAAAGTTCTGGAATCTGCGTGGATCCACAAATTTCCACCCACCCCGCGTTCCCCAAAGTCTTACGAGAAAAATGGTACCTCACTTGTGTGGGTCGGCCTAGTGCCTGCGACAGGAAACGGCGCAAAACGCAATGCGGTCCCACCTCAATTTCGCAGTGAAAAATGACCCTTTTTTGGCAAAGTGCCTAGCTGTAGTTTTTGAACCCTACCTCTGCCGGCACCTAGGGAAACCTAGCAAGCCTATACATTTTTGAAAACTAGACACCCAGGGGAATCCAGGATGGGGTGACTTGACTGCCTCCCACCAGGTTCTGTTACCCAGAATCCCTTGCAAACATAAAAAATTGTCCAAAAACACATTTTCCCCACATTTCTGTGGTGGAAAGTTCTGGAATCTGCGTGGACCCACAAATTTCCACCCACCCCGCATTCCCCAAAGTCTTACGAGAAAAATGGTACCTCACTTGTGTGGGTCGGCCTAGTGCCTGCGACAGGAAACGGCGCAAAACGCAACGTGGTCACGCCTCAATTTCGCAGTGAAAAATGACCCTTTTTGGCAAAGTGCCTAGCTGTAGTTTTTGAACCCTACCTCTGCCGGCACCTAGGGAAACCTAGCAAACCTATACATTTTTGAAAACTAGACACCCAGGGGAATCCAGGATGGGGTGACTTGACTGCCTCCCACCAGGTTCTGTTACCCAGAATCCCTTGCAAACATAAAAAATTGTCCAAAAACACATTTTCCCCACATTTCTGTGGTGGAAAGTTCTGGAATCTGCGTGGATCCACAAATTTCCACCCACCCCGCGTTCCCCAAAGTCTTACGAGAAAAATGGTACCTCACTTGTGTGGGTCGGCCTAGTGCCTGCGACAGGAAACGGCGCAAAACGCAATGCGGTCCCACCTCAATTTCGCAGTGAAAAATGACCCTTTTTTGGCAAAGTGCCTAGCTGTAGTTTTTGAACCCTACCTCTGCCGGCACCTAGGGAAACCTAGCAAGCCTATACATTTTTGAAAACTAGACACCCAGGGGAATCCAGGATGGGGTGACTTGACTGCCTCCCACCAGGTTCTGTTACCCAGAATCCCTTGCAAACATAAAAAATTGTCCAAAAAACACATTTTCCCCACATTTCTGTGGTGGAAAGTTCTGGAATCTGCGTGGATCCACAAATTTCCACCCACCCCGCGTTCCCCAAAGTCTTACAAGAAAAATGGTACCTCACTTGTGTGGGTCGGCCTAGTGCCTGCGACAGGAAACGGCGCAAAACGCAACGTGGTCACATCTCAATTTCGCAGTGAAAAATGACCCTTTTTGGCAAAGTGCCTAGCTGTAGTTTTTGAACCCTACCTCTGCCGGCACCTAGGGAAACCTAGCAAGCCTATACATTTTTGAAAACTAGACACCCAGGGGAATCCAGGATGGGGTGACTTGACTGCCTCCCACCAGGTTCTGTTACCCAGAATCCCTTGCAAACATAAAAATTGTCCCAAAAACACATTTTCCACACATTTCTGTGGTGGAAAGTTCTGGAATCTGCGTGGATCCACAAATTTCCACCCACCCCGCGTTCCCCAAAGTCTTACGAGAAAAATGGTACCTCACTTGTGTGGGTCGGCCTAGTGCCTGCGACAGGAAACGGCGCAAAACGCAATGCGGTCCCACCTCAATTTCGCAGTGAAAAATGACCCTTTTTTGGCAAAGTGCCTAGCTGTAGTTTTTGAACCCTACCTCTGCCGGCACCTAGGGAAACCTAGCAAGCCTATACATTTTTGAAAACTAGACACCCAGGGGAATCCAGGATGGGGTGACTTGACTGCCTCCCACCAGGTTCTGTTACCCAGAATCCCTTGCAAACATAAAAAATTGTCCAAAAAACACATTTTCCCCACATTTCTGTGGTGGAAAGTTCTGGAATCTGCGTGGATCCACAAATTTCCACCCACCCCGCGTTTCCCAAAGTCTTACGAGAAAAATGGTACCTCACTTGTGTGGGTCGGCCTAGTGCCTGCGACAGGAAACGGCGCAAAACGCAACGTGGTCACACCTCAATTTCGCAGTGAAAAATGACCCTTTTTGGCAAAGTGCCTAGCTGTAGTTTTTGAACCCTACCTCTGCCGGCACCTAGGAAACCTAGCAAACCTATACATTTTTGAAAACTAGACACCCAGGGGAATCCAGGATGGGGTGACTTGACTGCCTCCCACCAGGTTCTGTTACCCAGAATCCCTTGCAAACATAAAAAATTGTCCAAAAAACACATTTTCCCCACATTTCTGTGGTGGAAAGTTCTGGAATCTGCGTGGATCCACAAATTTCCACCCACCCCGCGTTCCCCAAAGTCTTACGAGAAAAATGGTACCTCACTTGTGTGGGTCGGCCTAGTGCCTGCGACAGGAAACGGCGCAAAACGCAACGTGGTCACATCTCAATTTCGCAGTGAAAAATGACCCTTTTTTGGCAAAGTGCCTAGCTGTAGTTTTTGAACCCTACCTCTGCCGGCACCTAGGGAAACCTAGCAAACCTATACATTTTTGAAAACTAGACACCCAGGGGAATCCAGGATGGGGTGACTTGACTGCCTCCCACCAGGTTCTGTTACCCAGAATCCCTTGCAAACATAAAAATTGTCCAAAAAACACATTTTCCCCACATTTCTGTGGTGGAAAGTTCTGGAATCTGCGTGGATCCACAAATTTCCACCCACCCCGCGTTCCCCAAAGTCTTACGAGAAAAATGGTACCTCACTTGTGTGGGTCGGCCTAGTGCCTGCGACAGGAAACGGCGCAAAACGCAACGTGGTCACATCTCAATTTTGCAGTGAAAAATGACCCTTTTTGGCAAAGTGCCTAGCTGTAGTTTTTGAACCCTACCTCTGCCGGCACCTAGGGAAACCTAGCAAACCTATACATTTTTGAAAACTAGACACCCAGGGGAATCCAGGATGGGGTGACTTGACTGCCTCCCACCAGGTTCTGTTACCCAGAATCCCTTGCAAACATAGAAAATTGTCCAAAAAACACATTTTCCCCACATTTCTGTGGTGGAAAGTTCTGGAATCTGCGTGGATCCACAAATTTCCACCCACCCGCGTTCCCCAAAGTCTTACGAGAAAAATGGTACCTCACTTGTGTGGGTCGGCCTAGTGCCTGCGACAGGAAACGGCGCAAAACGCAACGTGGTCACACCTCAATTTCGCAGTGAAAAATGACCCTTTTTGGCAAAGTGCCTAGCTGTAGTTTTTGAACCCTAGCTCTGCCGGCACCTAGGGAAACCTACCAAACACACACATTTCTGAAAAGTAGACACCCGGGGGCTTCCAGGGAGGTATGGCTTGCGTGGATCCCCCAACGTTTCCTTACCCAGAATCCCCTGCAAACCTCACTTTTAGCTGGAAAAAATCACTTTTTCACACATTTGTGTGTGGGAAAGTGTGGCATCACTGGCCTCACACAAATTTCCTACCACCCAGCGTTCCCCCAGGTCTCCCGATAAAAATGGTGCCTCACTTGTGTGGGAGGCCCAAGTACCCGCGACAGGCAAGGGCCCACAACGTAGTGAGGCGACCTCAAAATTGCCTATCTCAAAACCACCTGGTTTTGCAGGGAGTCACCTGGGTTTTGGCCCGTGCTCGGCGGCCATCTAGGGAAACCTACCAAACCCACACATTTCTGAAAAGTAGACACCCGGGGGCTTCCAGGGAGGTATGGCTTGCGTGGATCCCCAACGTTTCCTTACCCAGAATCCCTTGCAAACCTCAATTTTAGCTGAAAAATCACTTTTCACACATTTGTGTGTGGGAAAGTGTGGCATCACTGGCCTCACACAAATTTCCTACCACCCAGCGTTCCCCCAGGTCTCCCGATAAAAATGGTGCCTCACTTGTGTGGGAGGCCCAAGTACCAGCGACAGGCAAGGGCCCACAACGTAGTGAGGCGACCTCAAAATTGCCTATCTCAAAACCACCTGGTTTTGCAAGGGGAGTCACCTGGGTTTTGGCCCGTGCTTGGCGGCCATCTAGGAAACCTACCAAACCCACACATTTCTGAAAAGTAGACACCCGGGGCTTCCAGGGAGGTATGGCTTGCGTGGATCCCCCAACGTTTCCTTACCCAGAATCCCTTGCAAACCTCAATTTTAGCTGAAAAAATCACTTTTTCACACATTTGTGTGTGGGAAAGTGTGGCATCACTGGCCTCACACAAATTTCCTACCACCCAGCGTTCCCCCAGGTCTCCCGATAAAAATGGTGCCTCACTTGTGTGGGAGGCCCAAGTACCCGCGACAGGCAAGGGCCCACAACGTAGTGAGGCGACCTCAAAATTGCCTATCTCAAAACCACCTGGTTTTGCAGGAGGTCACCTGGGTTTTTGTCCCGTGCTCGGCGGCCATCTAGGAAACCTACCAAACCCACACATTTCTGAAAAGTAGACACCCGGGGGCTTCCAGGGAGGTATGGCTTGCGTGGATCCCCAACGTTTCCTTACCCAGAATCCCTTGCAAACCTCAATTTTAGCTGAAAAAATCACTTTTTCACACATTTGTGTGTGGGAAAGTGTGGCATCACTGGCCTCACACAAATTTCCTACCACCCAGCGTTCCCCAGGTCTCCCGATAAAAATGGTGCCTCACTTGTGTGGGAGGCCCAAGTACCAGCGACAGGCAAGGGCCCACAACGTAGTGAGGCGACCTCAAAATTGCCTATCTCAAAACCACCTGGTTTTGCAAGGGAGTCACCTGGGTTTTTGGCCCGTGCTTGGCGGCCATCTAGGAAACCTACCAAACCCACACATTTCTGAAAAGTAGACACCGGGGCTTCAGGAGGTATGGCTTGCGTGGATCCCCCAACGTTTCCTTACCCAGAATCCCTTGCAAACCTCAATTTTAGCTGAAAAAATCACTTTTTTCACACATTTGTGTGTGGGAAAGTGTGGCATCACTGGCCTCACACAAATTTCCTACCACCCAGCGTTCCCCCAGGTCTCCCGATAAAAATGGTGCCTCACTTGTGTGGGAGGCCCAAGTACCAGCGACAGGCAAGGGCCCAAAACATTTTTTGATAGGCAATGTTGATGTTGCCTCAAAACGTTTTGTGTCCTTGCCTGTCGCTGGTACTTGGGCCTCCCACACAAGTGAGGCACCATTTTTATCGGGAGACCTGGGGAACGCTGGTGGTAGGAAATTTGTGTGAGGCCAGTGATGCCACACTTTCCACACACAAATGTGTGAAAAAGTGATTTTTTCAGCTAAAAGTGAGGTTTGCAGGGATTCTGGGTAGGAAACGTTGGGGGATCCACGCAAGCCATACCTCCCTGGAAGCCCCCGGTGTCTACTTTTCAGAAATGTGTGGGTTTGGTAGGTTTCCCTAGATGGCCGCCGAGCACGGGCCAAAACCCAGGTGACTCCCTTGCAAAACCAGGTGGTTTTGTGAAAGGCCATTTTGAGGTCGCCTCAATACGTTGTGGGCCCTTGCCTGTCGCGGGTACTTGGGCCTCCCACACAAGTGAGGCACCATTTTATCGGGAGACCTGGGGAACGCTGGGTGGTAGCAAATTTGTGTGAGGCCAGTGATGCCACACTTTCCCACACACAAATGTGTGAAAAAGTGATTTTTTCAGCTAAAAGTGAGGTTTGCAGGGATTCTGGGTAAGGAAACGTTGGGGGATCCACGCAAGCCATACCTCCCTGGAAGCCCCCGGGTGTCTACTTTTCAGAAATGTGTGGGTTTGGTAGGTTTCCCTAGATGGCCGCCGAGCACGGGGCCAAAACCCAGGTGACTTCCTGCAAAACCAGGTGGTTTTGTGAAAGGCCATTTTGAGGTCGCCTCAATACGTTGTGGGCCCTTGCCTGTCGCTGGTACTTGGGCCTCCCACACAAGTGAGGCACCATTTTTATCGGGAGACCTGGGGAACGCTGGGTGGTAGGAAATTTGTGTGAGGCCAGTGATGCCACACTTTCCCACACACAAATGTGTGAAAAAGTGATTTTTTCAGCTAAAAGTGAGGTTTGCAGGGGATTCTGGGTAGGAAACGTTGGGGGATCCACGCAAGCCATACCTCCCTGGAAGCCCCCGGGTGTCTACTTTTCAGAAATGTGTGGGTTTGGTAGGTTTCCCTAGATGGCCGCCGAGCACGGGCCAAAACCCAGGTGACTCCCTTGCAAAACCAGGTGGTTTTGTGAAAGGCCATTTTGAGGTCGCCTCAATACGTTGTGGGCCCTTGCCTGTCGCGGGTACTTGGGCCTCCCACACAAGTGAGGCACCATTTTTATCGGGAGACCTGGGGAACGCTGGGTGGTAGGAAATTTGTGTGAGGCCAGTGATGCCACACTTTCCCACACAGAAATGTGTGAAAAAAGTGATTTTTTCAGCTAAAAGTGAGGTTTGCAGGGGATTCTGGGTAAGGAAACGTTGGGGGATCCACGCAAGCCATACCTCCCTGAAGCCCCGGGTGTCTACTTTTCAGAAATGTGTGGGTTTGGTAGGTTTCCCTATGTGGCCGCCGAGCCCGGGCCAAAACCCAGGTGACCCCCTTGCAAAACCAAGTCATAATGAGATAATGTGTTGTTTATTTCTGCAGCGTGAAAATGTTGGCACAATATTGCAAGGAAAATATGACAGACCTTTTGAGGTTTGCAGGACATTGTGGGTACCATAACTTGTTGGGATCCACAAGAGAGATATCACCATGTACTCCCATGGGTTTTTCGTTTACGACAATATCTACAGTTGGTAGGTTATTCTTAGACGGAATGTACACCTTGGCAGACAGACTAAAAAGACAAAGATTACTGCACAGCCATCTATTCCTCAAGCACACACACACATACTGGTTGGATTTGGCACGAGGGCAAGTGATGGTTCAGTATATACAATTTTATTAACAAGAGATTTCACAAAAATGAAATGCACTGTCAATAATTGAAAGGACAAAAACGGAACCAGTGACTCGCAGCTCGTGAGCTGTAAAGCCACGTCAAGGCCCCAACCGCTTTACAGGCCATTCACACACCTTTCATACGTGATACACACAAGACCATTCACACCCCCAGGCACGAAACAAACACATTACAACATTCACAAAAAGGGACAAGGTACACCCTGCTTGAGAAAGACAAAAAAAAAATATTACTGCACAACCATCTAATCCTCAAGCACACACACACATACTGGTTGGATTTGGCACGAGGGTGAGTGATGGTTCAGTATATACAATTGTATTAACAAGTGATTTCACAAAAATGAAATGCACTGTTAATAATTGAAAGGACGAGAAACTGAACCATTGACTCACAGCTCGTGAGCTGTAAAGCCACGACAAGGCACCAACCTCTTTACAGGCCATTCATACACCTTTCATACGTGTGACAAATACAAAACCATTCACACCACCAGCCGCGGGCCCATCACATTACAACACTCACACCAGCAGACAGCGCCATTCAAGGGCCCATCACTTTCACACGCCCACATTCCTAACACAGCAACAACACAACCTGATGGATTGCGTGGAGTGTCGCTCGGCTAGCAGTGTGTGTAGTGACCAGCAGCAAGTCACTACTCACACACTGCCAGCCGAGCGCCACTCCACGCACACCGCCAGCCAAGCACCAGCCTACACACACCACCATCACATTTAGGATTTTTGTATACAAAAAAGAAAACACAAACAAATTGCAAATAGATACAAATCTACTAACACAAAATCAGAAACATTGCACTAATGCCAACCTTGAAACAGAACAACAATTCTTAAACATTACAGACCAGGCAGTTCACTTTACCACTCATGGTTGCTCCCAATAATTCTTTTGCTTGTGGTACGCTCTATAACAAGCAGGCACACACAGCCCAGGGTTAGAAGGACACTCAGGGCAGTACATACGAGTCTCCTTCCGCGTACCTCTTCGCCAACAGACTCTACATCTCCTAGTGGGAAAGTCTTTTGAGGATGTAGGAGGAATGTGATCAGGAAAGTGGCGATCTTTCAATCGAGCCACATCCTCCACCACTCCAACTCTAGGAACACTTGCCTGTTCCACAACAACAAGGCTGCCTATGACAGACTCCTGAAACTGAACAAAAGTCAACTTTGACGCAGGAGAACACTCCTTGAACACAACAAAAGCATTGAAAGTTGCTAAATTGAAGAGATGGATGGCCAACTTCTTATACCAAATGTAAGACTTACGAATAGCAGTGTAAGGTTCCAACCTCTGATCTACTCTATCAACACCACCCATGTGCTTATTGTAGTCTAAAATGCACACAGGTTTGCGCACTTCAGCAATCTGACCCCAAACAGCCACAGGTGAAGTACTCTCATCATGGATGGTAGTCAGCATGTACACATCCCTCCTGTCCACAAATTTCACAGCTAGCAGTTCCTCACTACGCAAGGCACTGCACTGTCCCCTCTGAAGTTTTTTGCAAACAAGCTCTTTTGGATAACCTTTACGGTTAGAGCGGATTGTGCCACAAGCAAAAGTGTCCACTTTGAACAATTCCTTAAACAATTGCACAGCAGTGTAGAAGTTATCAATGTACAAATGGTGGCCTCTGTTAAACAGTCCTCTAGCAAGTTCCCACACAATTTTCTCTGAAACTCCTACTAAAGTGGACGGACAACCAGGGGGTCAATAGTGGAATCCCTACCAGTGTACACACGCAAATTAAAAACATATCCTGTCCTACTCTCAGACAACATATACAGCTTAATTCCATAGCGTGCCCTCTTGCTAGGAATGTACTGCCTAAAAACCAAACGGCCCTTGAACAGCACCAAAGACTCATCAATAGATATTTCTTTCCCTGGAGTATAGATCTCTGAAAATCGATCTACAAAGTGATCAAGAACAGGCCGAATCTTAAAAGACGGTCACATTCAGGGTGATCTCGTGGCAACGCCAAACCATTATCAACAAAATGCAGCATCCGAAGCAAAAGTAAATACCGATCACGAGTCATAACTGCAGGAAATATGGCCGTTGCCATCAAGGGACTGGTAGACCAATATGAACTCATGGACGGCTTCCTTATCAAACCCATCAAAAAAGTCAAACCCAAAAACTTCTTCATCTCTTCCAGATTTGTGGGACTCCACCGGGTAGCTCTAGAATGGGGCCTAAGTCTGGCACTGTTGTCCCTCAAAAACTGTTCAGCATACAAATTAGTCTGCTCAACAATCTCACCCAAAAATACATCATCCATAAACAACTGAAAATACTGTATAGGCAAATAATGTTCACAATCCACTCTACACCCTGCATAACCACTAAAGGCAGGCAACACCGGCTGCACCATGTTTGGATCAACCCAGAGTCCAGCACTTCCAGTAGGAAGCCTAGCAGCCCCAGGCTGCAATCCAGATGCCTCTTGCACCATCGGCACATTAGTATCCTCCTCTAAATCAGGCACTTCATCTGCACTGAGAGTACCTTCATCATCCGATGATTCCATGTGGAGAGAAAACTCACTGCCTGAATCTTCCCCTCCCTCCTCTCCCTCAGACGCACTGTCAGTCTCATAATCCTGCTCAGAGGAAGATTCAAGAAGCAAACCAACCACCTGCTGAGCAGTAATTCTACGGCTAGCCATAATGCTTACTAATAAAGGTTACTTGTCAAACAAGTCAACAACAACAAACCCTTTGTAAAAAAAAAGAAATAAACAAAATGTAGATTTATCACAAAGACCTATATACTCCAACACTATACCACTCACGTGACAGAAGCAGCTAGACTCACCACCACCTACTCTGCACAGACACAGTAAGGATCAACAATATCCCACTAAAAAAGAAGAAGAAAAAAATTACACATAAGACAATGCAAAACATCGCAAAGAATTTCATGCTCTGAACACTAACAAATATGCTGCCATTATGGCACCACTTACAAAAAAATTCATTCATGCATGACAATAATACTCATTTGGAGTACACACAACAAAAATATTTTTCTTACCAAATAAATGCAATTACGCAAAACTGCAGAACCACAACTGCCGAAACCGCAAACAGGAATCAAAAGCTTTACACTAGAATAAAAAGGAGGAAAAAAACATTACAATCACATATGCAAATAATGCACCAGTCCACACACAATCCACCAGCCAAGCTAAGGGGTAGTTGGGCCTAACAGTATAAATAAAATATTCACACCCGTAAAGGGGAGCAACCCTTGCCCTTTTGGCCACTCCCCAACACAAAAATTAAAAAAACCCTGGTGCCTAGTGGGCATTCCTGCTGCACAATCACATGATCGTGCAGCAGGAATGCACAAAAGAGGCATCGGGGAAAGGAAAACCATTTCCTTTCCTCGATGCCTCTTTTGATACAAACCCCCCTCCCCGAGCCAAACCTCACCTGATTTCCCGACGCGCTGGAAGCAAATGGCTTCCAGCGCGTCGGGAAGAAGGAAACCCTCAATGATGTCAGCGCGCTGACGTCATTGATGGGGCGGGGGAGGCAGGGAAGCCCTTCCCCTGCCTCCCCCCAAAAAAAACCTAACGATCAGATTCTCACGGGGGGAGCGCCAGCGCTTCTCCCGTGGGTGGTCTTATGACGAGCTGGACTCGTCACGAGCACTGTGTGCCATGACGAGTCCAGCTCGTCATAAGCACCGAAGGGGATAAAGGGTCAGAGCAGGATCTCAGCGGCAGACGAGGAGAAGGAACCTCCTGGTCACAGGAACTACACGAGCATTGCGCTCGAGAAATTCAAGGATGCAAAGACCTCCATCAAGGATTACAGCTAACTTTTCAGGGTGTAAATGGAGAGAAGGCACATCTGCCCTGCATATTTATCCACGAAGATGCCACCGTTTTGTGCAATACCTCTACTCAACTGGAGTGCTTTCTACTGGCTAATCAGTAAGTGCTACCTCGTTGGGTAAATGTATAGTGCCTTTCCTACACTACAGCTGCGTAAAGGACCAGAAGAATTGTCTCCAGTGACCTGTGTGTCTGTAACTTTGCCACCGCGCCGAAAGCGCCGGGATCCTTTGAGTAAGCTGTCCATCATAGTAGGGAAAGCGCGGGCATACGTTGCATACCGCTAGTGTATGTGTGGCGGGGCCAAACGAGCGGGGCTTCTAGGCCCGTTCACATGCCTCTTGTTTATAAAGGGTCAGAGCAGGATCGCAGCGGCAGACGAGGAGAAGGAACCTCCTGGTCACAGGAACTACACGAGGATTGCGCTCGAGAAAATCAAGGGTGCAGAGACCTCCATCAAGGATTGTCTCCAGTGACCTGTGTGTCTGTAACTTTGCCACCGCGCCGAAAGCGCCGGGATCCTTTGAGTAAGCTGTCCATCTTAGTAGGGAAAGGGCGGGCATATGTTGCATACCGCTAGTGTATGTGTGGCGGGGCCAAACGAGCGGGGCTTCTAGGCCCGTTCACATGCCTCTTGTTTATAAAGGGTCAGAGCAGGATCGCAGCGGCAGACGAGGAGAAGGAACCTCCTGGTCACAGGAACTACACGAGGATTGCGCTCGAGAAAATCAAGGGTGCAGAGACCTCCATCAAGGATTGTCTCCAGTGACCTGTGTGTCTGTAACTTTGCCACCGCGCCGAAAGCGCCGGGATCCTTTGAGTAAGCTGTCCGTCATAGTAGGGAAAGGGCGGGCATACGTTGCATACCGCTAGTGTATGTGTGGCGGGGCTTCTAGGCCCGTTCACATGCCTCTTGTTTATAAAGGGTCAGAGCAGGATCGCAGCGGCAGACGAGGAGAAGGAACCTCCTGGTCACAGGAACTACACGAGGATTGCGCTCGAGAAAATCAAGGGTGCAGAGACCTCCATCAAGGATTACAGCTAACTTTACAGGGTGGCAATGGAGAGAAGGTACATCTCCACGCTCACGAAGATGCCACCGTTTTGTGCAATACCTCTACTCAACTGGAGTACTTTCTACTGGCTAATCAGTAAGTGCTACATCGTTGGGTAAATGTATAATGCCTTTCCTACACTACAGCTGCGTAAAGGACCAGAAGAATTGCAGGATCGCAGCGGCAGACGAGGAGAAGGATTGCGCTCAAGAAAATCAAGGGTGCAGAGACCTCCATCAAGGATTGTCTCCAGTGACCTGTGTGTCTGTAACTTTGCCACCGCGCCGAAAGCGCCGGGATCCTTTGAGTAAGCTGTCCATCATAGTAGGGAAAGGGCGGGCATACGTTGCATACCGCTAGTGTATGTGTGGCGGGGCCAAACGAGCGGGGCTTCTAGGCCCGTTCACATGCCTCTTGTTTATAAAGGGTCAGAGCAGGATCGCAGCGGCAGACGAGGAGAAGGAACCTCCTGGTCACAGGAACTACACGAGGATTGCGCTCGAGAAAATCAAGGGTGCAGAGACCTCCATCAAGGATTGTCTCCAGTGACCTGTGTGTCTGTAACTTTGCCACCGCGCCGAAAGCGCCGGGATCCTTTGAGTAAGCTGTCCGTCATAGTAGGGAAAGGGCGGGCATACGTTGCATACCGCTAGTGTATGTGTGGCGGGGCTTCTAGGCCCGTTCACATGCCTCTTGTTTATAAAGGGTCAGAGCAGGATCGCAGCGGCAGACGAGGAGAAGGAACCTCCTGGTCACAGGAACTACACGAGGATTGCGCTCGAGAAAATCAAGGGTGCAGAGACCTCCATCAAGGATTACAGCTAACTTTACAGGTTGGCAATGGAGAGAAGGTACATCTCCACGCTCACGAAGATGCCACCGTTTTGTGCAATACCTCTACTCAACTGGAGTACTTTCTACTGGCTAATCAGTAAGTGCTACCTCGTTGGGTAAATGTATAATGCCTTTCCTACACTACAGCTGCGTAAAGGACCAGAAGAATTGCAGGATCGCAGCGGCAGACGAGAGAGAAGGATTGCGCTCAAGAAAATCAAGGGTGCAGAGACCTCCATCAAGGATTACAGCTAACTTTACAGGGTGGCAATGGAGAGAAGGCACATCTCCACGCTCACAATCCCGCTCTAGTGGGCATTCCTGCTGCACGATCACATGATCGTGCAGCAGAAATGCACAAAGAGGCATCGGGGAAAGGAAAACCCTTTCCTTTCCTCGATGTCTCTTTTGAATCAAACCCCCCTCCCCGAGCCAAAACTCACCTTATTTCTCGACGCGCTGGAAGCAAATGGCTTCCAGCGCGTCGGGAAGAAAGGAAACCCTCAATGATGTCAGCGCGCCTCGCGCGCTGACGTCATTGATGGGGGCGGGGGGCGGGGAGGCAGGGAAGTCCTTCCCCTGCCTCCTAAAAAAACCCCGACGATCGGATTCCCACGGGGGAGCGCCAGCGCTTCCCCGTGGGTGAGTCTATGACGAGCTGGACTCGTCATGAGCACACGAGCACTGTGTGCCATGACGAGTCCAGCTCGTCATAAGCATGGAAGGGGTTAAGTCCTTAAACTGTTTCTGTCTCCATGACAAAGTCATTGATTTCTTAGAGCATTTCCTACTTTCAGAAACACGTACTCCTTCCTTTTGTCCACTTGATGTATAAATTCCATTTTTAAACAAGACTGTAGTCACAGTTTGCATTTTACAACAGAGGGGCCGATTCCGATCTCGGTCGGAGGCGCACCCAATACCATTCGGTCGGGAAAAAAGCCATGCGAAAGCCTGTTTCCCGACCGATCCGTACAGCACACCGAACGAGTAAGTACGATGCGCACTCCAGCAAAGAATCCGGCCGAGCCGTACTCACCCAAACCAGGTCCTGTTCCCCGACCGAGGCGAATCCGGAAACGCCGAATCGAGTTCCACGGAAGGAAAAATGCAGCTCCGTCCGGCCGAACGAGTACGATGCGCCTTCAGTACGCGCCGAACCCCTCGCTACGCACGGCACGTCAAAGCATCCGGGAGAGGCGCACATAAGCTCCGATTCGCGCCACAACACGATCCACGGCTCCGAGACGAACACGCCAGCGACGAGGACGAGGCGAAGCGACGAGGACGACGCGAAGCGACGAGGACGACGCGAAGCAACGAGAAGGACGAACGACACGAACCAACCATGAATCCCTTCGTCCCGATCATACAATATTCTACATTTACTACCGGAACAGGCACGGACGCGTACGGCGCAGAAGGTAAGCCAGACACCAACCACAAAACACATACAACACATACACGACACATCACACACACACAGAGGGATGCAGAATATACTTACACCAGCAACAACAGCACCATAGGGGCGGGATGCCCATCACCAATGCCACATATGCACACAGGGGCCTGAATGCGCACCACCACCCCTACCCAGGGGGGGAAGGATGCCTACCACTACTACCACCCTTAGCCAGGGGGGGCTGGATGCCTACCACTACTACCACCCTCACCCAGGGGGGGCTGGATGCCTACCACTACTACCACCCTCACCCAGGGGGCTGGATGCCTACCACCACTACCACCCTCACCCAGGGGGCTGGATGCCTACCACTACTACCACCCTCACCCAGGGGGCTGGATGCCTACCACTACTACCACCCTCACCCAGGGGGGCTGGATGCCTACCACTACTACCACCCTTAGCCAGGGGGGCTGGATGCCTACCACCACTACCACCCTCACCCAGGGGGCTGGATGCCTACCACTACTACCACCCTCACCCAGGGGGGCTGGATGCCTACCACTACTACCACCCTCACCCAGGGGGGCTGGATGCCTACCACTACTACCACCCTTAGCCAGGGGGTGGATGCCTACCACCACCCTTAGCCAGGGGGGCTGGATGCCTACCACTACTACCACCCTCACCCAGGGGGGCTGGATGCCTACCACCACCCTTAGCCAGGGGGCTGGATGCCTACCACTACTACCACCCTTACCCAGGGGGGCTGGATGCCTACCACTACTACCACCCTCACCCAGGGGGCTAGATGCCTACCACCACCCTTAGCCAGGGAGGGCTGGATGCCTACCACTACTACCACCCTCACCCAGGGGGGCTGGATGCCTACCACCACCCTTAGCCAGGGGGCTGGATGACTACCACTACTACCACCCTTAGCCAGGGGGGCTGGATGCCTACCACTACTACCACCCTTACCCAGGGGGCTGGATGCCTACCACTACTACCACCCTCACCCAGGGGGGCTGGATGCCTACCACCACCCTTAGCCAGGGGGCTGGATGCCTACCACTACTACCACCCTCACCCAGGGGGGCTGGATGCCTACCACCACCCTTAGCCAGGGGGGCTGGATGCCTACCACTACTACCACCCTTAGCCAGGGGGCTGGATGCCTACCACTACTACCACCCTCACCCAGGGGGGCTGGATGCCTACCACCACCCTTAGCCAGGGGGCTGGATGCCTACCACTACTACCACCCTCACCCAGGGGGGCTGGATGCCTACCACCACCCTTAGCCAGGGGGCTGGATGCCTACCACTACAACCACCCTTAGCAGGGGGGCTGGATGCCTACCACTACTACCACCCTCACCCAGGGGGCTGGATGCCTCACCACCACCCTTAGCCAGGGGGGCTGGATGCCTACCACTACTACCACCCTTAGCCAGGGGGCTGGATGCCTACCACTACTACCACCCTCACCCAGGGGGCTGGATGCCTACCACTACTACCACCCTCACCCAGGGGGGCTGGATGCCTACCACCACCCTCACCCAGGGGGGCTGGATGCCTACCACTACTACCACCCTCACCCAGGGGGGCTGGATGCCTACCACTACTACCACCCTCACCCAGGGGGGCTGGATGCCTACCACCACCCTTAGCCAGGGGGCTGGATGCCTACCACTACTACCACCCTCACCCAGGGGGGCTGGATGCCTACCACCACTACCACCCTCACCAAGGGGGCTGGATGCCTACCACCACTACCACCCTCACCCAGGGGGGCTGGATGCCTACCACCACCCTTAGCCAGGGGGCTGGATGCCTACCACTACTACCACCCTCACCCAGGGGGGCTGGATGCCTACCACTACTACCACCCTCACCCAGGGGGGCTGGATGCCTACCACCACCCTTAGCCAGGAGGGGCTGGATGCCTACCACTACTACCACCCTCACCCAGGGGGGCTGGATGCCTACCACCACTACCACCCTCACCAAGGGGGGCTGGATGCCTACCACCACTACCACCCTCACCCAGGGGGGCTGGATGCCTACCACCACCCTTAGCCAGGGGGCTGGATGCCTACCACCACTACCACCCTCACCCAGGGGGGCTGGATGCCTACCACTACTACCACCCTCACCCAGGGGGCTGGATGCCTACCACCACTACCACCCTCACCAAGGGGGCTGGATGCCTACCACCACAACCACCCTCACCCAGGGGGCTGGATGCCTACCACCACCCTTAGCCAGGGGGGCTGGATGCCTACCACCACTACCACCCTCACCCAGGGGGCTGGATGCCTACCACAACTACCACCCTCACCCAGGGGGCTGGATGCCTACCACTACTACCACCCTCACCCAGGGGGGCTGGATGCCTACCACTACTACCACCCTTAGCCAGGGGGCTGGATGCCTACCACTACTACCACCCCCACTCATAGGATAGACAATGCATGACACAACCAGCACACCACAACCTAGGGAATGCAAGAAGAAGACATCCCCCCAACACCATGACAAGCGTGTGTAGACTGTGTCAAATGCCTACAACACCGAACATGACTTTGAACATACAATGTGACCCCCTAGCACATGTGCCACACATATATGTGTGTGGCACCCACAATGCAAGCAGGCCATGACCACTGTGGCAATGGGGTCCAAACCCCCATCATCACAGTGACCAAAATGTAAGTGTGGGGTCCATAGCTGAAGCACATTTTGAACATTGTGGCAATGGGGTCTAAACCCCCATCACCACAGTGAAAAAAGGTAAGTGTGGGGTCCATAGCTGAAGCACATTTTGAACATTGTGGCAATGGGGTCCAAACCCCCATCATCACAGTGACCAAAATGTAAGTGTGGGGTCCATAGCTGAAGCACATTTTGAACATTGTGGCAATGGGGTCCAAACCCCCATCATCACAGTGACCAAAATGTAAGTGTGGGGTCCATAGCTGAAGCACATTTTGAACATTGTGGCAATGGGGTCCAAACCCCCATCATCACAGTGACCAAAATGTAAATGTGGGGTCCATAGCTGAAGCACATTTTGAACATTGTGGCAATGGGGTCCAAACCCCCATCATCACAGTGACCAAAATGTAAGTGTGGGGTCCATAGCTGAAGCACATTTTGAACATTGTGGCAATGGGGTCCAAACCCCCATCATCACAGTGACCAAAATGTAAGTGTGGGGTCCATAGCTGAAGCACATTTTGAACATTGTGGCAATGGGGTCCAAACCCCCATCATCACAGTGACCAAAATGTAAGTGTGGGGTCCATAGCTGAAGCACATTTTGAACATTGTGGCAATGGGGTCCAAACCCCCATCATCACAGTGACCAAAAGGTAAGTGTTGACAAAGAAAGAGGTGCAACTGCCAAACTGCATGGATGATTCCTGGTCACAGAACAACAAACACATCAGTGGCAAAGTAGTGTATGTGTCCCATTGCAACATAAATTGGGGGAGCCAAATACTGCAGTGCAGATAAGACATACCTTTGGCCATGTGCAGACAAACAACACCCATGGGGGCTGACACCGTCAACAATCATCAATGACACAATGACAGAAGTGACCATCAGAATGCAGACCCACATATTTGCACCAATGGGCACACACATGCAGATACCCTGTGGAGACTGCAGATGTGAGGTGAACAGATACCATACCATGGCAGCAATGGGACACACAAACCATGATCATTGTGCTGACCGATGACCTAGGAGTCCCAGGGACAGCAGGGGAAACCCACCAAACTACATACAGCCAATGGCACACCCAAGATATGCCAATGCAGTGGTGCAGATGCACAAACACAAACAGGCAGACCCACACTGCACATCATACACAACAGGTGAGGGGGTGCCAGTGTCCCCAGGCAACCACACAACACATGAGGAGACCTGAATACCAATCATACAGATGTGCATACAGTGCCACACAAAGGTAACTCATGGATCCAAATCCCCTATGTGGGCAAGCAGGCATTGACAGATGAGAGGGAGCACAAATCACACATGTCACACAGGCACGTAGGGACAGCAACTGACACAGCAAGACACAGACACACCACAGCACCACCCCCAGGGCCCCCACAATGTGGTGACCCTGGGCTGCATTACAATCCCACTGTGATGACAAAGCTAAATGTGGTTCACACTGTGAACCACAGTCATGTGTCCTGAGCAACTAACTACCATCACACCTACACAAGCACAAATCAAACAGCATGGCCAGTAAGCCAAGGCCAACATGGAGGCAGGGGCCTAGCCGGGCAACAACTCTCATCTGCACACACTCAACACCACACCCCTCGACCTCCAACAATGTGCAGCAGTGAAGCACACATGCACTGGTGACATTGCACATGCACCCATGACTATTCCAGGGTGGTGGGTGGGAACCAAGGTGCAGAAACACAACACACATGGCCACTCAACAAGACTTCTGAATGTCTGACACACTGCACACTACGCTGTACATGGACATGACGGCAATACCACACCAACCAATGGGATCCCAGCCACAGTCACACACCAATGAAGAAGCCAAGGTCACCCACAAAGAACACACATAGACAACAACCAACATTGCAGCCCGGACCCTGAGGAGTGCCAGCAGTCACACACACAACGTGTCACAATCACTGAAAGATAACACAAACTGGAAATCACATGACAGGGGCAAACAACAAGTGCCAAGGGGAAACCTGACTGTGACCCATCTGCGTCTGCACACAAACTCAGCCCTGACAGCAAACACACCTATGGGTGACACCCTGATGACCAGTAATGTGCCATGCACCCACATCACAGAGAACCCAGGGCGAAGACTTTGGGGGAACATAGGTCAACTCAGCTAGCATCACAAACAGGTACAACACTAGGGATCACAGCATGCACAGCTAAACGGAAGTGAACACACAGACATGCACATACAACACACACCTTGGGCGCAGGCAATGTCACAGGAGTACACACTGCCATGAGGGGACTCCACTCCTGTGTGAGGAAAGCTGTGCCATATGTTGCCTCAGTAGGGCCCCATCATGTCAGCTGAGCACTTGGTCACACAATCAACAATTAGCACCAAATGAGGGCTCCCGTAACATCAGCCTGGTCATGGAAGTGCCAACGGAATCATCAGCACAGATCCAACACACTTGTATAGCAATGTTGCACTGACAACACAGATGAGTCCTTCCCCATTGATGCCCAAACCTGCATGTCCACTGGAGATGGCCACACGGTCAGGGAAGTAGACGAATTGAACAATGGCAGGCACAACAGATGTGCAGGGGTAGAAGCCACAGATGTGAAATAGGCAATGTAAGTAGGAAATCCCATTGCCAAATACTGAACACATGACACCCTCAGATGCTGCTATGGATGACATGGATACACCACAGGATAGGACACATTCCCCCTGGACCACATGGGTTCCTGCACAGTAACACTTCATTATCATGAGACCAAATATCACCATCACTGCAGCAAGGGCATGGTTAGCATCATCAACATCATGTACATCAGAAGCAAAAGCACTAGAGAACAGAAAGTTGCTTTATTCGGCATATGTGGCATTAAAAGTAGAAGTCCAGTAGAAAATAAACAAAGGCCAATGGCCAGTCCATCAACAAAGTCACAAGTGGGTGACAGTGGCAGATGCCACCCTACACATGCCTGCACAAAACCAGGGACAATCCACTAGGAGGGGCAACCGGGGGTAGGCCAGGCACCGCAGGGACAGGATCAGGGCTCACCAGGAGGAAGCAGGGAAGGGGTGGTGGGTGCTGGAGAGCCACTGACAACTGCAGTGGAGGTGTCTGACATGGTGTGTGCCGGCACAACTGGGGGCATGGCTCAGATGTTGTGGGTGCCGGCACGACTGCAGTGGACCCTGCAGATGGAGTGGACAGGTCCGCCACTGCAGTGCCCAAGTCAGACAGGGTGGTAGTGGACTCCACTGCAGTGCCTACCACCAGGGGAGGAGAATGGGGAACAGGCAAGGTGGGCTGGACAGAGGGGGAGGACACCCTCACCACATCAGTGGCACAGACAAGTGCAGCGGGGGGTGTGGCAGGGGGAGAAGGCCGGATCCTCTTGGGGATGGTATATCTGTGGGTGGGGGAACCTGGGGCAGGGTGTGGTGGGGGCACCTGTGGAGTGGGGGCCTGAGGGATGGAGGAAGGAGACCTGGTGCTTGAGCTGCAGGGCGGCGGCGGGGTCTTGCTCTTACCACTCCGGGGGACTTGCGGGTGGTGGCCTCAGTCTGTCTGCGCCTGGGGGAGGGTGTCCGGGGGCGAGGGGCACTCTGCTCCGTGTGGGGGGGCTTCCTCTTCCCCCTGGATGCTGGAGCAGCTGGATTGGAGGGGAAGAGGCCGAGGTCACTGAGGAAGAGGCGCTGGGTCTTTGGGGTTGCAGGTGAGGCAAGGGAGGGTGCTTTGGATGGAGAGGCAACTGAGGACTGCGCAGTGCCCGTGGATGCGTGTGTGTGTACCAGGGCCCCATCCCCTGTGAGTCTGGTTTCAGTCCCCTGACTGTGCGTGCGTGTGCGTTTTGTTTGTGGCGTGTGTGTCTGTGTGCTGGACGTGTGTGTGCTGGTGTGTGCCTGTGCCGGTGTGTGTGTGCTTGGGACGGGTAAGGTGCTGGGGAGTGTGGATGGAGCAGAGGCAGGAGGGGTGAGGGACTGTCTGAGGAGGGACACTGCTGCCGTCAGGGAGGAGTCCATGGACCTATTGCCCCTCTGTAGGTCAGACATGCCCGATGAGATGCCCTCCATGAACGACACCAGCTGAGTCAACAGAGCGGTGTGCGCATGGAGGACACTCAGCATGGCTGTCTGCCCTACATGGAGCTGGCGAAGGAGGTACACAGACTCCTCACTCAGGGCAGCAGGGGACACAGGGGCAGGGGGTGCGGTGCCTGGCCCAAAGGAGACACGCACCCGAACATGGGAGCCTCCACGGACCTGGGGAATGGGAGCCGATGGGAGGGCGGTGGTGGTGCTGGTGGTGGCGGGGACAGCAACACTAGCTGGGGTGTGGTGGCTGCTGACACCCGCCTCCATAAGGGAGTCATCCTCCGAGTTGCTCTGGTCCTCAGCTGAGGTGGATGGTGCTGAGGACTCCTCGGTGTGGCTCCCCTCGCCCTCCGTGCCACTGGGTCCCTCCGACCACTCCTCGGCTGCTGACCCAGTCTGGCTCTCTGGCTCCTCCTGGTCTGTGGAGCTGTCCCCTTCCGTGGCCGTGGATGTATCTGCAAACAATGGGGAAACAGACAGACATCAGTCACCTGCACCAAACGCACACACCACTGTGAGCACAGCACATTACAGAGCAAGCCCTGGCATCATTAGTTGTACATTGCTAAAAGAGCCCTAACTGAACAGGAGAAGCCAATTGTCAGTCTGATGCCAACCATGGCACTCACATCCCACATGGCCTTGCACCCATCTGTCTGGTGTCTGTTGGATTGCAACACCCCAGTGTGGACACATGCACCAAGTACACAGTAGTTGGACAGTGCAGAGGACACGGTGTGGCATGTGGACATGCACACATCACAGCTCTTGCCACTGAGTCAGTACAGGTTTCCGGATGAAAGGGATGCCCAGAGTCAAATAGGAAATGCATGTGATGCATACCAGTGACAGACACCATGATGCACCCATGTCCTGATAGCCATCGCCACAATGGTGTGCATGTAGCACATGTCACTCCCCTGCAGGACCACCAATAAGTTGACACATGCCATGGCAGAGGCATGACTGCTAAGTCATACATCACTGTCTCAGTGATGTATGACTTGGCAGCCAGACAACAACACTATGCACTGTGTCACAATAGTAGGTCATGGGGAATGCAAGTCCTAGAGCTGCACAAGTGCACATGTACATCCCCCACACAACACATCATCCTAACCCTCATCTGTCCAGGTCATACCTATTGGACATATGGGAGACCTGTGACACTACCCTCTGAACCTGAGCCCCTCACAATCTGCTGTGAATGGGGAACAGCTGCGTGAACTTCACATTCGCATACCCCAGTCTGCACAGGCAGCTGATCAAACACCTATCTGACACACAAGTATCGTCTCCTATGGTCACATCTCCAGGGGCATGCTGAGCCCCTACCAAGAAACACCCCAGCAGTCCTGGCAACTAATCCACAGCACACTGACACAGAGGCAGACACCTGAGGGGTCAAATCACTGCGCACAATGTGTCAGCTGATACACGGGAGTGGGAGTACAGAGTGCATTGCATGGCCTGGAGTAGGCATGACTGTCCTGCTCCACATGAATGAGGGATGAGCCCTGGACAGTGGATAGCTGGCTATGTATGTGTGACACACGTAATCTGCACACTCCTGGGGCCCAAACATTGTTCCCACCCGCTGCATGGGCATGTGCCACATACCCCAGGCACATGTGGTGGCTCAGCTCAGCAAGTGGACCGCATTTCAAAGCAACACGCAGATTACATGTCCGAACACAGGTGTTGTGTGAACAATGGACCCACCCATGATGCCCACAACAGAGTTAGGGAAACAGATGCTGTCCCCCACCTTTAGTGAAGCAAACTGCAAGGACACAGTCCCAAGTGACACAATTCCCTGAATGTAAGGGCCACACCTGGGTATCAGATGAGCAGTGGGCAGTGCACAATAGAGGGACATGGCTCCTGGACAACATGACTGCTGCACTGTGGCAGTTGAACCAGGCCAGAGGAGGGCACAAAGCATGTAATACAGAGTTCACAGTGCAGTCTTTGACTCACCCCCTCCTTGCTGCTGTCTGGCCTTCAGCTGCCCATCCAGGTCTGGAAACACCACCGCCAGGATCTGGAGCATGTGGGGGTCAGGGTCCGTGTTCCGCCCCTCCTGCGAGGAGGCGACAGCTTCAGCTGGACCCGTGCAATCCTCCGGGTCCAGCCCCGAAGGTCCTGCCACCTCTTCTCGCAGTTGCGGATCCGGCGCTTGTAGACCCCCACGGCCCGGACGGCCCGGACGATGTCCTTCCAGATCTCCTGCTTCCGATGGGCATTAACCTGTCAGGATGACAAAGTGAAAAGGCCATTACTACACATGCAACATATCCGTGCATGACACAGTTGTATATACATGTCTCAATCACAGGGGCACATGATGTACACAGGCAGTGCAAAGCTGCCCATGGACAGTTTGCCAGACGTCACTATATGGTATCATTGCATGGGAAGTAAAACCTTGTTCAAATGCACTGTCACTGCACCATACCTGTCCAGTGCATGTCACTACACACTATGGGGGTGACAACTACTCAGTGAGCCTGCTAGCCAGTGGCGTGCAGACTTTCAGCCTTGCTAGTCAGACAATATGCACATTCAGAAAGGCAGTGCACAGAACACTCACCTGCTCCCCTGGTGTCCCATACAGCTTGCTGTACTGTGGAAGTAGGCTGTCCAGCAGGGCCTGGTTCTCCTCAAGGCTGGAGGCTGGGGCTCTCTCCACAGTACGTGCCATTGCAGGGTCCAGAGGGGCAGAGACAGCAGCAGTGCAGTGGCAGATGTCGTCCTGGAGCATGTAGTGCAGGCAAGTGAGCTCTCAGGGGAACAGCCAGCAATATATATGTGCTGGAGAGGCAGATACTGTCCCTTGTGTCCAAAGTGATAGGTCCAAGTCGTTTGCATCTTCTGAATCTGGCCAATCCATGGAATAGCAGCACCAAAACACGCCCACAGCATCCTTCAAATCTTCAACTTCATGACATACATGATTTTGCAACATTGTTGTGGGTGACCAACTGATTTTCCAGCAACCGACTCGTTCGAAATTTGAAAACGCGTCCGTTGCCAGGCAAGCCCATTGTCAATGGGTGCGCACCGATCGGTCCATTGCGGTACAACGTGTACAGGGGTACAACGCGTACCCGCACACATTGAATGCAATGGGCCGGCCGGGGGCACCGATCGGTCCATTGCAGTACAACACGTACAGGGGTACAACGCGTACAGGGGTACAACGCGTACCCGCACACATTGAATGCAATGGGCCGGCCGGGGCCACCGACCGGTCCATTGCAGTACAACGCGTACAGGGGTACAACGCGTACCGCACACATTGAATGCAATGGGCCGGCCGGGGCACCGACCGGTCCATTGCAGTACAACGCGTACAGGGGCACAACGCGTACCCGCACACATTGAATGCAATGGGCGGCCGGGGCACCGATCGGTCCATTGCAGTACAACGCGTACAGGGGTACAACGCGTACCCGAACACATTGAGTGCAATGGGCCGGCCGGGGCACCGACCGGTCCATTGCAGTACAACGCGTACAGGGGTACAACGCGTACCCGCACACATTGAATGCAATGGGCCGGCCGGGGGCACCGATCGGTCCATTGCAGTACAACGCGTACAGGGGTACAACGCGTACCCGCACACATTGAATGCAATGGGCCGGCCGGGGCACCGATCGGTCCATTGCTGTTCAACCCATCACTGTACATGTGACTGGCATATGTCAGCATGCCTGTCTCAGATGGACATATGCCAGCCACAGATAGCTCCCAGGGAGTGAGGGGCACACCTACATCACGACAGCCTGTCCAAACTTTATCATAAGGCATGTAAGGCTGCATTTCCTATTGTGTGTATGTTGGTGTACATGTTGTCCTGTGGGTGTCACCTGTGGGCAGCCACCCCCAGGCTGTGCACGTGTTCATGGGGACAGGATCCTGGGTGTTACGTGTACATGACCACTGTGATGTGCAACTGTTCATATCTGTGCATGTGCCATGGTCACATTTCACGGTGGTGTATGTGTATGTCATGTCACATACCCCGTGAGTCCCATGTGGGACGGTATGTTTGAGCCAGGGTGTCCCAGTGGCACAATAGTGATGGTCCTCCACAAGTCTTTGTGCATGTTGTGTGTACAATGTCTCTGATTTCATGTGCACAATGGGAGACAGTCTCCACATCCACGTTGTGTGTGCCTGGACTTTGATGTTGTGCGTGTGTGTGTCACAGATGTCCATGCCTGTCCTGCCGTGGCAAGTGGGACCACTACCTGTGGGGGTCATGGTTGTTTAGCTGTGGTGTATACATGATACTCCATGTAATGCCAGTGTCCATGTGGCAATACAGGGTCCCTGGGAATGTACCTGTCATTGAGCTGTGGTGCCTGGGGCACATCTGTCCTCACATGTCACTGTGGGGGGTGATTGTGACACGGCAGCAGGAGATGGGAACTGTGACACGGCCTCATGATATCCAATGGGCCAACCTGGGACTAATTGATGCCACCTGTTGGACCGTGTTGACAGATGTTGGCCATGTATGTACCATACATGTCCTTACGGAACTGCACACTTCATGTAGTTGTGCCTCATAATGATGTATGTTGGGATATTGAGTGTGTTCAATGCCGCATATGTGGGGTGACTGACAATCTTGCTTACTTCTCCTCTGCACTGCAGGGCTCCTGCTGTCCATCGACCATTCCCAGACCTGGCAACGATGGTGGAACGGGACAGCATCCGACGGTCACCGCTTCACCAGGCAGCTGATTGAGGATTTGGCAGTGCAGTTGTCCCCACATTTGCAGCCTGGCCGGCCGTATCCTACAGCGCTGACCCCCAAGGTGAAGGTGATGGCAGCCCTACACTTCTTTGCCACCGGTACCTTCCAACATACTGTGGCGACTGCTGGTGGGATGTCACAGACCATGTTGAGCCGTGTGCTCCGCGATGTTTTGGCGGCAATGTTGCTATTCCTGAACCGGTACATCTATTTCCCTAGACTGCGACGACTCACTGACGTGAAGAGTGACTTTTATGCCCTGGGGAGGATGCCACATGTCATTGGCTCCATTGATGGGACACATGTGGCTTTGGTACCACCACAGGCCCAGGAGCAGGCCTACAGGAACCGCAAGCACTACCACTCGGTCAATGCACTGGTGGTGTGTCTTGCAGACATGACCATCACACACGTGTGTGCCCGTTTCCCTGGTTCAGCACACGATGCCTTTGTGATGAGGAGTAGTCGCATCCCCAGGATGATGGCACAGATGCAGAACCAGCGTGCCTGGCTTGTCGGTGTGTACTGACTTTGTGCCATTGTGTGTGATCTGATCTGTAGTATTCCGCCCACTTTTCCAAGTCAGCTAATGTGCACTTGTCTGTCCGTAGGTGACTCGGGATACCCCAACATGCCGTGGTTGCTGACACCCCTCAGGAACCCTGTGACACCAGCCCAGATGCGCTACAATGAGGCACATGGTCGGACCAGGAGAGTGATTGAGCGGACATTTGGTCTCCTGAAGAGCCGCTTCCGCTGCCTGGACAAGACCGGAGGGTCCCTCCCATATGCCCCTGCGAAAGTGTGCAAGATCATCATTGTCTGCTGCATGCTCCACAACCTGGCAGTGCGGAAGGAGTTGCCTCTCATCCAGGATGACAATGACCAACATCCGCCACCTGTGGAGGATCCTGGCCTGGACCACGATGCCAGTGACGATGATGATGATGATGGTGATGTCCGCACACAGCTCATCACCAACTTCTTTAGCTGAATGTGAGTATCCTGAGGTGTCATGTCAATGATGTGAGTTGGCATGATGTGTAGGTGGTGCTCTGGTGCTGTTGGAGTGTGTCCATGGGCTACTTGACTGGGTGTGTGTTGCGATGTGTGCTTACAGGTGGGCTGTACTCCCCAACAGTGTTGACATGCTAACTTGGTTCTGGGTGGGTATCTTGTAACATGTATTGTGCATGAGTTTTGCTGTTCTGTCCTGTACTCCATTGCTTTTGACTGTGTGTCATTTCTGTCCTTCACAGGGTACTTTCAGATTCGTTTGGTCAACTGTGTCCACCGATGACATGATTGCACTTCCAGGCTGGTAGCTGTTGTGTCCCTACAGGTGATGTGCGCCACACCCATGGACTTCCTTCCGTCTACAGTTGTTGACTGTGTGCCCGCTGCCAGGTGGGATTACCTTGCATCTGTAGTGGTTACGACATGTTGCAACTGTGTAATAAACCTGTGCTTCACTTTGTGGTGTGCGTTGTCTGTGGTCACACATTTGACTGCCATTTGCTTACTGCACCTGTGGGCTACTTGACTACAACTGGGAATGGGTGTGGTGTCTGTGCATTGCACCGTCTTCCCTGGCAACATCAGTGTAGGCAATGAGTCAGATGGCCTAGGTGTGTATGTGTTGTGTAGCCCTGGTGGTGTGTCTCCCTCATGTGTGTCACGTTGCCTGTACTCACATGCCTGTGTTGTCCTTGCTGTTGCAGTTCGCATACACAGTGTAATTTTGCAGTTCATCATCCCCATAACAGCACCTACGTTGGAATCACAACAGAGGCAAGTATGGTGTATTAGTGTGTTTATTGTGATACATTTGTGTGAATAGTGCATAGGATGGGTAGTGCTGTACATAAATCTTGCAATCCGAAGTTCCTAGGTGAATTGAAAGTCCTGGTAGACAGAATCCCCAGTATCGGGGCCACAGTTGTCTGACACATTGGTCCAACTTGTACTCCCCATGCAATGTGTGGGAGTAGTGTTGCCGTCAACAGGGTGAACAGTCTGTGCACAAAGGTGAACATCCAGAACAGGTTCAGGCTTCCTGGGAGTTGCGCTTGGCCATCGGCCTCTCACTTGCCCCTCCTCGGACGACCCCTCTTCTTGGGGGGGGCACCTCAAGTACAGGCTGCTGCGGTGCAGGGGACTCTCCACCAGAGTCATCCTCCCTCCCTGTGGCAGTTGCAGTTTTTTCGGCACCGGATGTTGTTGGCACACAGGGAGGTGTGGACTGGTTGCTGTTCATCTGGCGGAGGCATTGTAAAATGTCCCTGTGCACCGCCGTCATCTCATGCAGTGCATCCCACTTGGACTCCACGCGGGACATGTGTGAGTCCACGCGGGACATGTGGGAGTCCAAGCGGGCATTATGGGCAGCCTGCTGCTGTTTCATGTCTCTGAGGAGCCCCACTACCTGGCTGAGGTCTCCGGTGCTGGACTGGTACCCATCAGCTATGCGTACCAGTTGTGGGTCATCATGCACACCAGCAACCTCTGCAAGCAGCGACCTCTGTCTCCCACCCCTCCCACCACCCCTGCTGACATGTGCAGTGTGTGCAGTGGCACGCACAGATGACCCTGGTCCACCTTGGGGGTTGGTGGTGGTGGTGGTGTCCATGGCCCCAGGTTGGTCCAGGGTCCCTGTGCTGGTGTTGCTCCTTGTTCTGTCCATGTCGGCAGGGATGGTATTTGTGGTGACAGTCGTTGAAGGGGTGGGTGCAGGGGGTGCAGCTGGTAGTCCTGCTAGTGCTGCAGCTGGTGGTCCTGCTGGTGCTGCATGTAGACTTGCACCGGATGTGCCAGGTTGGTCTTCATCGTCCGAGGAGGACAGAGGCTGTACGACGCCAGTGAGCTCCGCATCCTCTTGAGCCTGGGACTGGGACTCCTCAGCGTCTGCTGCTGTGTCCCCATCATCACCTGTTTTTGGGAGACACACACAATGTATGTTATGTTTCTGCAGGCATCAATGGTTGACACACATGACAGTTGTGACTGTGCCTCTGGGTGCGGGCCTGTACATTGCATTGTCCTAAGTCGTCACAGTCAGGGGTTGATATTGGTGTGGCACATTGTCCTGCATTATTTGGGCATTTCTATGTATTTTTTGGGGTGTGAACATGGTCTGCATTGGTTGTGTTTGGTTGACAGCCGGCCCTCCTTCCCACCCACCCAGCCAGTCAGTTATCCCACCATGGAACGTGCTTGCATTGCAGGGAGTGGAAGTTGTCTCTCAGGATGTCAGTCAGTGGTGTCCTGCTGTTTGTTGGTGCACAGTTGCCAGCAGGGCCTTGTGCTCCCCACAGCAGTAGCCAGTGTCAGCCATCTTGTGAGTCCTTCTCCACTCCCTGTGATGTGAGCATGGTTCAGGGTGGTGTTGATGGGACAGTTGTGGGGGTGAGCTATGTCTGTGACTACGACCCCCATCATGCTATTGCCTCCACCCCACTTCCCAGCATTCCCATACTTACTTGCTTTTGTGGGGAGTTCAGTGTGTGTGGGTGTGAGAGCAATGGCAAGATGGCTGACAGTGGTGTCCTGCTGTTAGTTGGTGTGCAGTACCCAGCATGCCCTTGTGCTCCCCACGACACAGCAACAGTGTCAGACATCTTTGATGGGCCTTTCCACTCTCTGTGGGATGTGCATGCGTGAGTGTGAGCTTGCTGGGACATGTGGTGGGGGATGTGGAGCTGTGACTACGACTCCCATCATGCGATTGCCTCCACCCCCCTTCCCAGCATGCCCATGCTTCCTTCCTTTTGACTCTGCTTCCCTGTGGGGTGGGCTGGCTGTGCTGACAGGATGGCTGGGAGTGTTGTCCTGGCAGTTGTTTGGCTAAAAGTCCCAAGAGTGTCCCTGTGCTTCACACAACATAACCCAGGGTGGTGGTTCTTTGTGGGATCTTGTGTTAGGATGGGGGCATTGCATTATACCAGGTGGGTTCTGTGGAGTTTGTGTTGGGGGGTGTGTGTGAGGGGAGGTGCTTCTGACTATGGTCAGTGCTGCAAGTCCTCCTTCCCAACCAGCCAGCCAGCCAGTTATCCCACCATGGAACGTGCTTGCATTACAGGGAGTGGAAGTTGTCTCTCAGGATGTCAGTCAGTGGTGTCCTGCTGTTTGTTGGTGCACAGTTGCCAGCAGGGCCTTGTGCTCCCCACAGCAGTAGCCAGTGTCAGCCATCTTGTGAGTCCTTCTCCACTCCCTGTGATGTGAGCATGGTTCAGTGTGGTGTTGATGGGACAGTTGTGGGAGTGACCAATATCAGTGACTACGACTTCCATCATGCTATTGCCTCCACCCCCCTTCCCTGCATGCCCATGCTTCCTTCCTTTTGACTCTGCTTCCCTGTGGGGTGGGCTGGCTGTGCTGACAGGATGGCTGGGAGTGTTGTCCTGGCAGTTGTTTGGCTAAAAGTCCCAAGAGTGTCCCTGTGCTTCACACAACATAACCCAGGGTGGAGGTTCTTTGTGGAATCTTGTGTTAGGATGGGGGGCATTGCATTCTACCAGGTGGGTTCTGTGGAGTTTGTGTTGGGGGGTGTGTGTGAGGGGAGGTGCTTGTGACTATGGTCAGTGCTGCAAGCCCTCCTTCCCACCCACCCAGCCAGCCAGATATCCCACCATGGAACGTGCTTGCATTGCAGGGAGTGGAAGTTGTCTCTCAGGATGTCAGTCAGTGGTGTCCTGCTGTTTGTTGGTGCACAGTTGTCAGCAGGGCCTTGTGCTCCCCACACCAGTAGCCAGTGTCAGCCATCTTGTGAGTCCTTCTCCACTCCCTGTGATGTGAGCATGGTTCAGGGTGGTGTTGATGGGACAGTTGTGGGAGTGACCAATATCAGTGACTACGACTCCCATCATGCTATTGCCTCCACCCCCCTTCCCTGCATGCCCATGCTTCCTTCCTTTTGACTCTGCTTCCCTGTGGGGTGGGCTGGCTGTGCTGACAGGATGGCTGGGAGTGTTGTCCTGGCAGCTGTTTGGCTAAAAGTCCCAAGAGTGTCCCTGTGCTTCACACAACATAACCCAGGGTGGTGGTTCTTTGTGGAATCTTGTGTTAGGATGGGGGCATTGCATTCTACCAGGTGGGTTCTGTGGAGTTTGTGTTGGGGGGTGTGTGAGGGAGGTGCTTGTGACTATGGACAGTGCTGCAAGTCCTCCTTCCCACCCACCCAGCCAGCCAGATATCCCACCATGGAACGTGCTTGCATTGCAGGGAGTGGAAGTTGTCTCTCAGGATGTCAGTCAGTGGTGTCCTGCTGGTTGTTGGTGCACAGTTGCCAGCAGGGCCTTGTGCTCCCCACAGCAGTAGCCAGTGTCAGCCATCTTGTGAGTCCTTCTCCACTCCCTGTGATGTGAGCATGGTTCAGGGTGGTGTTGATGGGACAGGTGTGGGGGTGACCAATATCAGTGACTACGACTCCCATCATGCTATTGCCTCCACCCCCCTTCCCAGCATGCCCATGCTTCCTTCCTTTTGACTCTGCTTCCCTGTGGGGTGGGCTGGCTGTGCTGACAGGATGGCTGGGAGTGTTGTCCTGGCAGTAGTTTGGCTAAAAGTCCCAAGAGTGTCCCTGTGCTTCACACAACATAACCCAGGGTGGTGGTTCTTTGTGGGATCTTGTGTTAGGATGGGGGGCATTGCATTCTACCAGGTGGGTTCTGTGGAGTTTGTGTTGGGGGTGTGTGTGAGGGGAGGTGCTTGTGACTATGGTCAGTGCTGCAAGTCCTCCTTCCCACCCACCCAGCCAGCCAGTTATCCCACCATGGAACGTGCTTGCATTGCAGGGAGTGGAAGTTGTCTCTCAGGATGTCAGTCAGTGGTGTCCTGCTGTTTGTTGGTGCACAGTTGCCAGCAGGGCCTTGTGCTCCCACAGCAGTTGCCAGTGTCAGCCATCTTGTGAGTCCTTCTCCACTCCCTGTGATGTGCGCATGGTTCATGGTGGTGTTGATGGGACAGTTGTGGGGGGCAATATGTGTGACTACGACTCCCATGATGCTATTGGCTACACTGACTTGGCCAGCATACACAGAATTCCTTCCTTTGAGTGGTCTTCACTGTGTGTTGGTGTTGTTGTGGTGGCTACATGTCTGGATGTGTTTGTTAGTTCTATTTGTGCCACTGCCTAGCTGTAGTTGTAGTTGTGTTTGTACATGTGATGGCACAGTTGGATGTGACTTTTTTGATGGCATGTGTTGTGTTTATCTGACTGACATACACATTTTGGGATGATTCTGTTCTGGTTGCTGTGTAATTGCTATGAGTGCATGGTTTGACTCTCCCCTTGACAGTGATGTGTGTGTGTTTTGTGGCAGTATATTGTGTACATTTGTTGTGTACTCACCAGGCTCTGGGATGTCCTCTAGTCCATATACGCTCACTGGCGGAAGGATGGCCCGCACCTTCTCCTCCCAGGGCCTGAGGTATATTGGCTTGGCAGGAGGGCCACTGCCGGTGTATTGGCTGTTGATGTAGTCTTTTTGAGCAGGTCCCGTACCCTCCTGCGCACGTCATACCACCTGTTCTGGATGTCGCTCTTTGTGCGCCGACATGGTGATTGTGCGTTCACCCTGTTGATGATCCTCTCCCACATCTTGGTTTTCTGGGAGATGGGGGTCTGTTGGACCAGTGTGCCAAACAGCTGTGGCTCTACCCTGAGGATCTCGTCTACCATGACTTCCAATTCACAATCTAGGAACTTGGGATTCTTCTTGGGGGCATGGTGGTGGGTGGTGATGGTGAGTGATGTGTGTGTTGGTGTGCAGGTGAGGGTGTGTGAGTGTGTGTTTTGCTGGGTGTATGTGAGGTGGGTATTTGTTGGTGTGCTGATGGTGTGTTACTTGTGTGAGGGATGAGCTGTGGGTGTGTGGTTGCTTTCTCTTGGGTGCTGGCAGTGGAATGGCATTTGCAAAGGCTCATGGTTGTGATTTGTGTCCTTTATATGGGTGGAGTTGTAGGTGTGTCTTTGTTCTCTGTCCCCACCCCCCCAGTATTTATTGGCTTGGTAATTGCTTGTTTGGCCTTTTTTGGGTGAATTTTCCTTTGTACTGTCTGTGTATGTTGAAAACGTTCTTGTGACCGAGTCGGACCCTGCATTTGTCTCGTACGGTCTTCTCCGTTTCGTTCACGCTGTGTATGTGCAGTTTTCTATTACAATAGTGTCTGAGTGTATGTATCAGTAG